>PYSR01000119.1:0-91415 GCA_003049425.1 Magnaporthiopsis incrustans | reverse complement strand
TGTTTTTTTTTTTTTTTTTTTTTTTTTTGGTTCTTCCTTCATTTCTTCCCTTTCCGCCCCGGTTGAGCACGCACCAGCGTACCGGTGCACCGGGGCGGTTCAATCCGGGGTTGGGACGGAATTTGAAAATATGGATTCCCCAATTCCCAGGGGTTTCCTTCGTTGGGGCGGAACCCGAAGGCCGGGCAGCGACATCGTTTGGTGCGCCCTGGGATGGCCCGACTAAGATACAAGTTCGCTGCGGCCCAGCAGCGGCCCAGCGGCTTTTCCTTCGGCGACCCCTTGCATTGAGCTGCGTCTCGGGTGTGCTCGGCCACTGATCGTCGATGCCGCCGTACCTACTGTGCGTGTGGCGATCGACTCAGCTGTTCCCATAGGACGAAGACCCATGCGCCATGGATTTGGCGGCCGGAATTATCTTCTTCTTTATCTATCCACCCCTCTCTTTATGTCGAATGGCATGCCGATCATTGCGACCCATGTCCCCTTCAGCGAAGGCCCAGAACATGCGGCACGTCTCTGGGCCGGTTCACGGCCCATGTGGCCCGTTTCAACCAACCGGGCCGGGAAACGGTCGCTGCCGTGCCGCATAGGTTTGCTGAAAAAGAGAGAGACAGAGAAAGAAAGAAAAAACGATGCTCGCGTCGACTTGATCTACATTTCAATGGAAATGCGGCACGAGCCAGGAGTAGTCACGACGTCTTGGACAGCGTCGCGACAGTTGGGTACTTACCCCTGCCCAGACCTGGTTACCTTTTGCAAAGCTGTTACGACCTGGGGCTGCACATATCATATCGCCGTGTTAGACGCACACCACAAATATGGCATGTGAGGTATGCGCCGCCTCGCTAAGATCTGGCGACGCCTTTTCTTGCTTTGACAGGTCCCCACCGTCCCATCAAACGGACATGGCAGCATTTATGGACGAAGCACAAGTCGAGGTAACATTGCGGGTGCTGTTCCCTCAAAGTGGCTGGCTGGCATCCATCATGCACACCTACCGGACCGTCTGCATACGGTTCCGCTCCTCGCGCCACCTCCAGCTGCAGCAGCCTGCTGGAAGCCGTGTTTGGTAAGCTGTTACCGAGCTTTGGGTGTGGGGGCGGTTGCTGACCGTGGTCTTCGTCCATCACCCACGGCCTTGCATCCATCCATCCCATAGAGCCCATCCAGTCACTATGACCGGCAGGGACTGGACGGAAAACGCCACCGACGCTAGCCAGCCGACAGCTGCTGCACTGGAGGGTTCTATAATAGGCTATAAGGGATAGATGGGGAAGCATATTTTTTTTGTCCCCTTATGGTGTGGAAAAAGTGGTGAAGTGGCTCGGTTGACCTGCAGCCACGTCCCAACCTACGCAGCTCTGTCAACCTCGAATTTGGTCGCCGATAATTCTTAGACCCGGAGTTCTAGCAGCCCTCAATTAATCAGGAGCTGCCACAAGCGCATAAAAGCAGCATTGGCGCACGAGGTCATCAGGCTGGGGCAGGAGCGGCACCACGGAGTTGCAGCTGCAAGCGCAGCTCGGGATGCCATGGAGCAGGAGCGACCGGGCTTAGCAGGCGTGCAGGCAGCCACATATCAATGATACCAATCCATTAGCACAGGGATTTAACTGTCAGGGGACCTTCGCGCCTTCATGCTGGCGGTGGGTCCCTCAACCCACCTCTACCGCAAAAGACTCCAGCTTTAAGTGCCAGAGAACGGATGCTCGCCTGCCAGACAAATCTTGTCCCCCGTCTGCGGACGCCCAGGCAAACCTTCGCATCGGCCCTGAACTGGAGATAGGTCGACCAGCCCATTACATACATAAACCAAGGATCCATCCGGTCTCCTCGCCAGCCTGATCCGAGTCCCGTTTCTCTCTCAACCGAGAAGAAGAAGAACCTTTACAGACCCTGCCTGACCCTAACCTGCTACCTTATTTTACCTTGCACTCGCCTTGCCCTGCCTGCCTGCCTGCCTGCCTGCCTGCCTGCCTGCCGACCCACGCCACTGCAGCCGCCGCCAGCAGAGCGCCGCCAGGCTCCATCCAGCGAGCAGCAGCGCCAAAGAGGACACCAGGCCTAGGCGCTCGTGCCCAGCTCCGATTTTCCCCCCACATCGCTTTGCCCAAAATGAATCCAGCCTACCCCCCGCAGAACTACTACTATCCCCCAATGTCTCACCAACCATCTGGCGGCGCATCCAATTCCAACAGGCCCGCCACCACCACCGCCGCCGCCGCCGCCGCCCCCGAGATGCACGCGGTTCAGACCGCCGGCGCTCCCCAGGTCCAGTCCCAGGTCCAGGCCGAGCCGCTCAAGCCGTTTGTCGGAGAGCAGAATGGGTGGACCTACCGATTATACGTCGCGCAGCAGCCTCAACGCGCCCGCATGTGCGGCTTTGGTGACAAGGTAAGGAGCTCTCTGTCTCTATATCTCTCCGTCGCCCTCTGCTCGGCCACCCTCCCAATCGTCCTCCTCCAATCTCTGCATACCTGTCTCGCTCTCTTGCTGCGGAGTGCGCCCTCCGCGCTATTGCGAGAGCGTAAGACGAAATCAAAACGATTTAAAAAAAAAAAAATAATAAAATGAAAAGAAGAAGCGAACGAATTGGATGCCGGAACGGGTCCAGGAGCTGGGAAGAAGCAAAGAAAGACAAAGCAAGAAAAAAGCAAAGACAGAACGCCCCCCTGATACTAATGCGCCCGCCCCGGTTGGCCCATCACAGGACCGGAGACCAATCACCCCGCCGCCCTGCGTCCGCCTAGTCATCACCGACAAGAAGACGGGCAAGGAGATAGACTGCAAGTACGTCATCCCCGCAAGGAACAAGAAGCCAAGCCCTGATCTTGTGCGCGCCTTCACCCATTGGTCTCCTGCTGACGCCGCTCGCTCTGCAGTGAGATCGACCATGCCATGTACGTCCTCAACGTGGACCTCTGGTCCGAGGATGGCGCGAAGGAGGTGAACCTCGTACGCCACACGTCGGCCACACCCTCCATCTCGTCCACCACCCCGGCATCGTTCGCGCAAATCGACGAGGCCACGCCCGCATTCTCGCCCTTTTTGCCCTCGAATCGCGACATGCCCCAGTATCCCGGCGCCCCGGGCTACCCTCCGAGCGTGACCCCCTACGCCCAGGGCGGTTACACCCCACAGGCCATACCGCCAGGTGAGTTTCCCCTTTCCGCGTGGCCACACAGGTGCCACCCACCTCTGCAGCCACCTCCTGCCTTTTTTTTTTTCTTTCTTTCTTTCTTTTTTTTCCCCCCAGCTGACCCGGTTTTTCTGGCGCCTACGTAGTTGCGCCTCCTTATGGCATGGTTGGCAACGGCTTCGGCGGCCAGGCAGCGCCGTACTACCCCGGCCAAGCAGATGTGCACGGCGGGATGAACTCCCAGGCCATGGCCCCCTATGGCCTGCCGCGCATGTTCAACGGCACGCCCGACATGCCCGCACCGGTGCAGCATCATAGGATGACGCTAAGCCACCAGCCTCAAGGCATGTTTACCAGAAACCTTATTGGAAGCCTGTCGGCTAGCGCTTTCCGCCTCCTGGACCCGCAGGACAAGATTGGAATTTGGTTTGTTCTGCAGGATCTCAGCGTGAGAACTGAGGGCACATTCCGGTGAGTCAACACATAACGCACCGAACTGTGCTCCTTTCGAATCCAGAGCCTCCCGGACTGATGACCGCTGTATCAATATCTAGGCTTCGTTTTTCTTTCGTGAACGTTGGAGTGCCTCCGAGACCGTCCAACGGAGCCTCGCCGGGCCAGGGAGTCAACACAGGCAAGGCGCCCATCTTGGCCTCGTGCTTTAGCGACTCGTTCCAGGTGTACTCGGCCAAGAAGTTCCCCGGCGTCTGCGAGAGCACGCCCCTCAGCAAATGTTTTGCCAACCAAGGCATAAAGATACCGATTCGCAAGGAGGGCGGCAAGGGCGCCGATGGCGGAGACGACGACGACGACTAGTAGACGAACAGTCACGAGACGAGCCTCGCGCCGACCACGGGGGCGCTTGCAGCCTTCGTCACCCTGTATACGGAAGCGCAATACAATGGGTGGGTGGCACTGGTGGCCTTACGAACCCGGAGCAGTACGGAACGGCCGACCTCCACGGACAGGAACAGCGACCTCGCGGAGAGATAACGGAGGGGAGAGCAAGCGTGAATTTTGGTGTCTCGAATGCAGATTTGCCCACGACGAGAATGAGGACGCGCCCGGCAGATGATAGCTGCCCCACAGGAAGCCAACGAGGTCACGACAGCCATGGGTTACGTGTACATATATCTAGAAAGCGCATTTGGCTACTGAGATACCCTCCTTTTGGACAGGTTGGTACAACACATAATAAATACCCCGTATGTACGACCACACGGCGTCGTAAATTGATGTCAACCCAGATGCGGGAGATATGAGGGCACTTGCAAAGGACTGGCAAACAGCGGTAATTTTTTTCCCCTTCCCTTTGTTTTGCTTCCCATAAAGTCAAGCCCTTTTAGGGGCCCTCCCAATCACCCGGCCCAGGGGTTCTTCGGGTATGCAGGTGAGCCTGTAAGCATACCCACAAGGGATCAGCGGGCTCAATTTGCTGGGACAGGCGTGTATGTCAGGGAGTCGGCAGCAGCATGTCGGTAACTTTCTTTTTTTTTTGTCCCAGGCCGTCACGATTTCTGCACGGCGTGCCTGGTAAGCAACAGACCCCGGACCCTGCCTGCGCTTCCTCTCGGGACTACCTTAACCTTAGCCTGCTTTTGCCGTGAAAAAAAAAAAGGCTTGTGACGAACGATAAGCGTGATTAATCATTTCTTACGGACCAGCCCGTATGCAAGGAATAGCCTTCCTGGGGATACTGCCGAACGCGACGACAACTGGTCTCTATTTGGAATCAGAAACAAAAAATTTCCCACTTCGCGCCCGAGGTGGAGGGAAAGAAAGAAAGAAGAAGGAGGCAAAGTTCCTCCTCGGATTTATCCGAGAGGGAGTGGGGTTGAGGGGCCGTAAAGATGAGGAGAAAGGGACAGTGACCGACCCGGAGACACCCCGGAAAAAGAGAAGCTGGCTAGCAATTCTGCCGAGCCAACTGGGGGGACGGGATCTACAGGTGCCGCAGATGGATGCTGGCGATCAAAGCTCCAGATTCTGTTTTTCCTCTTTTGTTGCGTGCTTGTGTGTGTATGTGTGGAGATGCCGATGCCTACCTACCTAGCAGGAGGGTGGTAAGATGCACGGCGATGGAGGCACTATGTTCAGTAACTGGAATTTCCCGGCAGGTTGGTGGTGGGTAGGTAGGCAGGTCCCCACTCGCCATTAATGTACGTCCGGCGGCTGTGGCTGGGAAGGAAGCTTGGGTTGCATGCATGTAGGTGCGGGCAGACAGATGGGGCATGGATTTCGGAGTGCGGAGTAAAACGTGCCTGGTATGTGCCGACTCTACCAGCGGGTTAGACGAAAGCGAAGGCCATGATATGACAAACACGAAAGTGGCAGATCAGGGCGCCCAGGTACGTCTTGTTCGTCGTCCGTATTTGCAAGAAAGAAAAAAAGATGTGCCCAGCCGCTCAAACGCTTGCTGGCCTGGCGAGTGACGAAAAGCCAAGCTGATTTGGCTCTCAAATCCTGTCGTCCACCTCGGTCTGTGATGAGATGTCTGCTGAGGTTTCTGAACGGCTATGTTTCGTGCTGAAAGAGCAAAGGCATCAGACCAGTCCAACGAGCGACTTGACTGTGGCGGGCGGTCAGTGACAGATGATAAAAACCGGCCGTTTGGTTCAGAGCCCCATTAGTCAATTGGGTTGACCAGCGACTTCCTGACGCTAGTTGAGGTAGTACCTACACCTACCTCCTGAGGCACGCCCTGATTCGGGCACTCTTTGGCTTTCGACCACGATTCAGCCCATTCCCCGTAGCTGGGAAGGCGCTAGGCCCTCTGGTGCTCATGTGACCGACAGCATCTCTGGGCGTTCGTGTTGTTTTTGTGCCACTTGGTCTGCGTGCCAGCACAGTCTCTGTTGCGCAGCCCGCCAGCCCCAGAGCAGCAAAGACCCCCCGAGCGTCGTTCTTGGAATCTTTGTCGGCCGCCTCGCCCTAAAGCTTCCATCCCATCTCGTCATCCCCCGCCCAAGCTCCATCTTCCATCTCGCTTCGTCCCATCTTTTGTCCAGCAGCGCGCCGAGGCGCAACAGAGTACCAACGAGCCGGGAGCCGTTTCCCCCAGTCTTTTTGCTTTTTGTTTCTGTCTCCTGCAGACACCGACTCTAGCGCCCACACCCCGCTCGCTAAACCCTGGGTCGCGCCGCACCGTCATTGCCGACCCCTCAATCAGCATCATGAGTGACCTCATGTCCTCGGGCCGCGGCGGCGCGGGCAACATAGTGGACAAGGCCAAGTCGCCTGCCATTGAGCCCAAGGATCTCGAGACCCCGACCCTGAAGACGTCGGTCGTCACCACAGGCCGCGGCGGTACCGGCAACATGGCCAAGAACACGGACCCGGCCGAGACCCGCGCTCTTCAGGATGTCGAGCCGTAAGTGCGCCGCAATCTGTGTGCTCTTTTGCGTGTCATTCCATGCCGGGTTTGAGAGTTGTAGGGAAAGGGGTAGGAAAAAAAAGGAAGGAAATAGGACGAGGATATAGGAGGTGAAAGGGTCGGCGAAATAGACGGTCTCTAACCGCTAGCCGTCACCGCAATAGTGTCAGTCTTCATGAAAGCACCGGCGCTACCCACATCGGGCGTGGGGGCGATGGCAACGTCGTCAAGCCAAAGGCCAGCCAGCCTGAGGGCGAAGACAGCAAGGAGCTTGCTCGGACGAAGAGCGCTGGCGATGCGCCGGCGGCGCAGGACTCTGCGGACACCAAGAAGGATAAGGAGAGCCTGGCCTCCAAGGGAAAGCACTGGCTCATGGGGAAGAAGTAGTCTGGTCCAACATGCGCTTTTGTCGAGCACAATGCTTAAAAAGAAAGATGGATTTTGGGGGTGGATTGCAATGGAGAGAGCTTTGAGTGCGTTTTTTTCTTGTCGAGAGGAGGTGTCTAGTCGTGGTCGGTTGATAACGAAGTCCCGTCTTCGGGTGTGCCTTATCAACAGCTTGGTTGACGGACCAGTCACAGCATAGATAAGGAAGATCTTCAGATAACCCCGTCAACAAGGAAGGATGACCAACCCGACGCTTTTGGGCAATGATATATGACTCGATCGGGGTTGCGGCGGCCAGCGTCCATTACAGGAACGGCACAGGAGTAGCAGTACTTTCGAAAGTGTCGCCAAGCACGCTTGAGAAGATGCCAGGCGAGTGTGCGAGGGCTCATATTGCTGGGCGCCAGTTACCACCGACTGGACAAGGTCCCATTTATAGCGCACGATCAGGGGTGGTTGTCATTATCCCCCAATTTGAGTCACAGGTACGCGTTTCTATGTGCGGGCAAGAAATAGGGGCTCAGGCTCAACTTGACGGCATAACCTGGTGTTTACCAACAGCGGATACATCATACATCGAGCCAAGAAGAGCACTTGCTTGGCTGCCCACAGAGTTGGTGCGCGACGACACAAATATCTTGCACATAATGGTACCCGTAAGCGACCAGCCAGGAGTGGTCATCGAGGACCACCCCACCGCGACCGATTCCCACATCTCACTACTGCAGGCTCACCTCCCCAAATCGTTCTCCCTGCTGCGGCGGCTCCAGTTCGCGCAGAGAGAGCCCAGCCCAACATCACACGCCCTCATCGCCACAGGCCGCGACGAGGGCGTCGGCGGCGAGGCAGGCCATCATTTCGCCGCTGCGTACGTCGACGTCTTCAAGGCGCCTGAAACGCAGGTTTGGCTTTACTCAACCCTGGAGGATTCGGTCCCAGACGACGACAACAATGATGACGGGACCACTACGGCAGCCCTGCCCGCCGGCCCGGACGTGGACCGCTGCGTCGAGCAGGTGCTCGCCGTGCTGAGGCGGGTGCGGGACATATCACGCGAGGCCGAGGCAGGGCCGCCGGTCGGCATCGACGGCGTCGGCCGGCCCGACAGCTTCATGGTCGGGGCGCTGCACGAGACCGTCCGGCGCCTGCTGCTGGAGAGGGGCGTCAGGACGCTGTACTGCAACCCGCACTGCAAGTTCCTGTTCCACGTCGGCGACCTGCCGGCACCCTCGGCCCTGCAGCCCCTGGCCTCGGATATGCGGTGGGACGCGGTCGGGAGGGAGGATGTGCCGCTGATAATTTCTAGGACCAACATCCCCAAGACTGAGTATGGTGGCCTCCGTGGGCTTCATTTCTTCTATTTTTTACTTTTTTTTGTTCTTCTTGCTCTGCGCGTCTCCTTTGGCTCACACAGGCGTTTGCGATGCGTAGGTCCACGTTGATGACGCTCCCTAGTCTTGGGATAAGACTCTCGGACGGGACTCTTGTTGCGTGGTCGTTTCTAGGTATAGGCCCGAACGCGTTGTTGAAACGCAACCCGGGTGTCTGGCCGCCATGGAAACCTATCAGTTATGTTGACAAGATCACAAAATAAAGGCGTCGACGGCACGCTCTCAACCCTACACTGCGAGGTGAGTGACTAACTGACTATGTTCTTACCTGATCTGCTGTCTTTAGCCCACCATATTCACCCTTTTCTTTGCAAAGGAGCCCTATCGCGGCCGCGGTTTGGCCAAGGCAATGGCAACAAAGCTCATCACAGATCAAAACGAGGGATTCGGAAACGACGGCTTTTGTGCAGCAGACGTACACATCAGCAATGCCCAAAGTCAGGCCGTCTGCAGAAGCATCGGGGGACGAAGAGGCTGGCGGGTATCATGGTATGAAACGAAGAACCCTTTTGCCACCAAGCAAACACCAATGAAATCGATTCTTGTTGAGAAGCTCACACGAGGTACGTAATGCGATATTTATACAGGTCTATCATCGCCAATGCTAGTCTCTAGAGAGTCGCACGACGTGGCTTGCTTTTCTTCGCAGCTACGACCTATTCCACGACGTGAATGAAACGAGCCCGCCTGTACCTCATGTTAGTTCTTGGTTTGCCGGTGGATCTCCTGGAGGTAGAACTTGAGGTCTTCCGGGTTGACGAGCGGGGTGATGCCTAACCGTTCGACCCGTGTCAGCAAAAAGCCCCCGCTCATAGTTAATGTGATCGAATCCGTCTGATACTCACCATGGCCCAAGTTCACGATCCAGCCCTTCTTCTTCGCGGCCCATCCAAAGCCCTCAACCATTTCCTTAACGGCCGCGGTGATGGCCTCTTTGGTTCCATAGAGCACTCCCGGGTCGGCGTTGCCTTGGAGCACGATGGGTCGGTCGCCGCGCGTCTTGTCGGCAGCAGAAGGCCGAAAGGTCCAGTCCAGGCCGACGACGTTGTAGCCCATGTCGCAGGCCGACTCTAGGGCGTACCAGGCGCCCTTGGGGAAGACAATCATCGGGACCGGGTCGAGCCCGAGCTCCTTAAGCCGCCTGGGCAGGTTCGCCGAGATGTAAGACAGGTACGGCGCCGAGAATTGCTCGAACGACGAGGGCGAGAGCTCGCCTGCCCACGAGTCGAACACTTGCACGAGCTGCGATGGGATCCGCGTTTAGCCCGTGAATGTATTTTACGCGTTGCATCCTCCAAGAAGTTTACGTACCTGCGCTCCGGCCTTGACCTGCAGAGCCAGGTACTCGACGCAGAGCTCGGCGATCTTCTGCAGCATCTTCTTGGTCTCCTCGGGGTGCCTGAAGATCCACTTCTTGCTCTGGATGAAGAGCTTGGTGCCGCCGCCCTCGACCATGTAGCAGAACAGGGTCCAGGGCGCGCCGCAGAAGCCGATGAGCGGGACGCGGCCGCGGAGCTTCTGGCGGGTTAGCGTGATGGCCCGGTAGACGTAGTCGAGCTCCTTGGCGACGTCGACGTCGCGGGCCAAGATCTCGCCGTACTGGCCGTCGTCGGGCGAGCCCAGCGGGTTGGGGAAGTGCGGGCCCTTCTTGTCCACCATCTCGACCGTCATGCCCATGGCCTGGGGAATCACGAGGATGTCGGAGAAGATGATGGACGCGTCCAGGAGCCCCGCGAACCGCTCGATCGGCTGGAGCGTCAACGTCGAGGCCACCTCGGGGTCCCGGCAGCACTCGAAGAAGTCCCGGTTTCCCTTGGCCTCATGGTACTCGGGGAGATACCGCCCGGCTGAGGAGAGGTAGTACATATTGTCAGGACCAGTCCCAGCTGACTGACGGGGATAGTGACTATGAGGATGCTGCTATACCTTGCCTCATGATCCATATTGGAGGTCGCCCAACGACCTGACCTGCAGGAGAATGTATGCGTTAGATAGACTGTCCATGCCTTTTCCATCTTCTCCCCTCAACCGATGTACTGACCCCAGGCCGCCCTGATGATGAGATCATTCTGGAGGGGCTCGAAATCCTGGCCCATGGTGAATTGACTCCAGTGACTATTCTACACTTGACGTTTAGGAAGGAGTCGTCCTGCCTTGCGAGAGCGAGAATGGAACATGAAATAAATGAAACGGAGGGAAAAACGTTAAATTTCATCCATCCAAAGCGTCCAATCCGGTGTTGCCGAACCTGCGAACCTGGGAACCCTCCCTCTCTTACCGGAGGGCCTGCTGTGCCACATGGTGGGGTTGTGGCTGGAGCTTGTAGCCATGGGTGGCACGTGGGGAGAATTTTGGTGCGAATGCGCCCGCGATCACAGCCCCTGCCGAGACATGTCGAGCAGATCCGTGGCAGCCCACAACGACGACATACACGGCGCGAGAAAGCAGCCGGACGCCAATTCTTCGCCGCCATCATCTGGGCTGCCACGATTTCAGTCTCTTCTCCTAATTATGGCTCCGAGGGCCCCATGCTGCCGCCGATACCATTGATTCCTCAACCGGCCACCGATGCGAGCGCGATGTGCTCCACGATGCCACCTACCGACCCTGAGCCACGTCGCGCCGGCAGACGCCCTGGCGGGTGGTGTCTGGATCACCGACTCTATGCTCTCCAGTGTGTTTGAGCGCTACTGCTCCGTCACTAAGGCGCCCCGCCGGATGGCCAGCTCCGCACCCGGCCCTTTGGAGAGCAGCAGGCGACTAGGCAGGCGGCGCATGGCCGATGCCACAATGTCCCAAACGCACCCGGTCCTGCCGTCGTGGGCATACCTGTACCCCGCAGACTTGACCCAATGGCGCTGGGAGCGGCCGACCCCCGCATCCTCCCGCGCTCGAAACCCACCCGACGACGGGAGTGCTCACAGCACGCCGTCCCCGTCGACATCGTGGCTCTCGGTGCTGCTTGGGCGAAATGGTGGCGCTAGGCGGAGAACAAATGCACACAGCGAGGGGGACGGGGCAGCTTTGGCGGTATCACCGCCAGAGGAGGCCGTATCCGCGGTTGATAAAGCCGCGCCAACCCAGAAGCAGTGCTTGCTGTTCTGGGACGAACTCCACGCCCTAGATACCACATGCGGCTCAGAACTATTGAGATTCGCCAAGGCCAGGTACATTGAGGCCATCGAGTCGTTCCAGCAATATATATCCCTGGGAATACTCACACCCAGGGACTGTGAGCTGGCGCTCGAGGCCCTCTCCGAAAAGATCCGCGTCAAATTCTGCAATCCATCCTTCCACAACAGGCTACTACTGCAACTCTACATCAAAACTGCTCATGGAGTTCGTGCCTCGAGGCTCGCCCATGCCGACAAGTACGACGGGCTACCACTCAAGCTCCTCCAGCAACTCTCGAAGCTCAACCGTGGCGCGCATCTCATCAGAGGATTCAGGGAAATAATGGCGGAAGCGACCCCTGAACTGCTGGGTGACGAGGAGCTGGGATGGGTTCAGACCATTCTACTGTCATGCATATCGACTTGGTCCGTCGACCCCAAGTGGCAGAACAGATCCCATCTGTCTACGATGGTCGACATAGCCCAGGGCGAGCTGGGTGTGTTTTCCGGAAGACTGTGTGCACTACAGGCCGCTCTATCTAGTCGCGCTGGGATGGAATATTGTTTGCGGGTCGCCGACGCAGCTTCCGTATCCTTGGAGATGTGCGACAGGGCATTGCGTCCGTCTCGAGAGGTGCTGATCCCAGGCCCGGACATCGAAAGGATACACGTCTCTTTGTTGGCCGGTGCTATGCGCGCCTTCCATCTTGGAAAGCATCCGGTCGTCATGCGGGCTGCCGAAAAGGCCGTGACCGAGCAGCAAGGAAAACCGCATTATCACAGAGTATTGATCAACTGGCTGTCGGTTCTCAGCCAGATGCCCCATGTTCGGCAGAGAACGCTTTTCACCTTCATGTCGGCGTCTCATAAAAGCAGCAAACCAGAACGGGCCCACTCTTCATCTGCCTTCTCGGAAGTTGAACTGTGCCACGTGCTTACAGAGCAATGGATGAGCCGAGGGCATCTCACCTACAAGGAATACCGCGCCCTCCGATCTAGACTGCGGGCGTCGGGGCCGAGCCACGGACTGCCGTCCCTCATCGAGTCAGTGTACGACGTCAAGAAGGCAGACAGCGCCATTTGGTTCTATATCGGCCTCTGGCAGTGCTTGCAGGCTGTAAGCGCCACGGGCCTTCTCGTACCGGCGCTGGAGAGACTGAGTCGGCAGCATCGTGCCCGTCTGAGGCCTGCCTTGGACAAATTGGCACAGGCCGTGCCTAGTCGGGCGATGGCAGATGACATCCGCGGACTGTATCACGGCCTGGATGACCACCATTTCGCGGTGGAGGCTGAGGGATCGCGGGGCAAGTCGGATCATGCCATCAAAGAGATGGTAAACGATCACGACTACCACCCATTCGAGGTCTTTGAGACTCTAGGACAGCCATTAATCACTAGAAATACCCATTCGGCTACGCGGAAGCGCATCTTGCGCCGGCGATGCCGAATCTCGCGGCGACAGGCAGCGGTTGCAGCAAAGCTGAGCGTCATGTTCAGCAAGGCGGCGCATCTGACGAGCAGGCAGAGGTTCCGCTACGTCAACCACTGCGTGCTTCTTCTTAAGCGGCATAAACTGCACGGGAAGGAGGCTTCGGTGGCCATCACGAGGCTTTTCGAGGTGGTGACCAAGGATCTTCGCGAAAGCGGTTGGACCAGGCCGAGCCGCATCCACTGGTTCCTGCGGCTGGTCAAGGAGTCGCAGGGTGAGGCCGCGGCTGCGGAATGCCGGAAGGTATTGGACTCGTGGATGCAGGTTTGTGATCGCCGCCATCGGGAGGAGAGGGCAAGGCGAGATTATGAGCGCGGAAACTACATTCGGTAAAAACTTGAACCAAAAAAAGCCAACATCCCGTGTGCAGCCACGGGCTTAGCGCTTCTTGGCGCTCCCTGGAGCCCATGTGCATGCCTCACCTTCGTCTCCTGCTTGTTTGTGCCATGTGAAGTTCCGGTCCGTCCTGGGTACCTTCCTACCTAGCTTTGATGTACTTCTGCCCGTGAACGGCGATGAGCGGTGAGGATAGGCATGCCTGGGGCTGAAAACCATTCGAGACCAGGCGTTTGTCCAGGGCTGATGGGCAAGCTCCAAGCGTGGTGCTTGCTGACGTTGATTTTTAGTGCCTGAGAACAAGCCTAGCGGCAAACAGATCAAAGTCTACGCCCGACATGCTCTCAAAGTCACCCCAACGGCCCGGGCCTGCTTGGGATCGAACGTGCTCGAGGCGAGCGGCCTGGAACCGCTCTCCGAGTTTTTTTTCTGTGCGTCCAGACAGACAGCCAAGAAATCCCCCCTCTCTCTCCCGATCCCAGAGGCTCGGTTCGTGGGTTTGCGTGCCAGCTTTGGTTATTCCGGCTGGCGACACAGACGCACAGCACAGGGGTCCCGGCACGCCCAGCAACATCGGCTGGGCGCAGCCAGCACATCTCCTCAGTCGGAGCGACTCTGTCCCACCACTCCCATACCCGTTCTCATTCCCTTGCCCCCCTGGTGCATGTTGACTATTTCTCGAACGGGCGTGGGTCCACTCCTATGGCCTGAGTGGCCAAAAGGCTGATTGCACACCGTTGTTACATTTCGTGCTGTTTGTCGCGCACCAAGTCTATGCCACCTCCCGCTCGTCGTCGCTAACGGCAGTCCATAAGGGAGAGACCCTTGATAAAACGATGGAGATACGCTCAATAGGTCCTCGCATTCTATCAGTCATAGTTTGGCTGGCGGTGGCGGTGGCAACGTCCTCATAGTTCAAGTTGAAAAGAAAATGAAGAGCAAGAAGAAAAAAAGGAGAAAAAAAAAAATACCGAGCAGCCCATGTGCACTATACCGCCATCTGCCTGTCTGTGTGCGTGCATGTGGTGGGAGTGCCGTCACACTCGCGTTACCCAGATGGTCAAGGCTCGCGGCCTAGAATAGCTAGAATAGGTATGTACCGTCTCCATTCCAAGGTTAGAGCGCCCCGATTGTCAAGGATGGAAATCGAGCCCCGATCGCCTGCGCTTCCTCGAGCTCGAAGGCGTCGGCGTCAAAACCCCGAGGAGCTCCGGCTGGGCGTCACCGTCCTTCCGCATTGAGGGCCAGCGTACCTTCTTCCCAAGCGAAAGGAGGGCAGTATTTATATCTCGTCGTTGGAATCCCCGCTTTTCAGCGACACCAACCCGCACCCCATCCTCACTTACGTCCGTAGCCGTGCGTGATCTTCCCACCACGCCCGAGCGCTCGTCCTGCCAAACCCAAGAGCCCGCCACCTCGCCGGTTCGACCGCGCTCTCTGCTTGGTCTGATTTGTCCGCCGCCGCCTCCGGTGCCATTGATCCAGAAGCAAGGCGGAACGAGACGAGGGTCCTGCTGTCTTGCACTGCACGCCCATCCTTGCGCCGCCGCTAGAACTGCAACGCCCGCGGCTCCGTCCGCACGCTTCCCCGCACAGATCTTGCCTCCGCGACCACTGGACGCTCCCCTGATTTGTTCCCGTCTCTTGCTGGGCGCCCCCCTGCTGCCTGCGATCCAGTCCTGGTCCTGTGCCTGGCGCTCCGCTGTCACGCCGCCTGCAACACGACCTGTCAGCTCGCCGTCACCAGCCCGCACAGGCCCGCTTCCCGCACAGCACGCCGTCGCTAGCGCCGACGCTGCCAGGCCACCAACGACTCCATCCACCACCACCCATCCATTGGAATTTGCATCCCACGTCTCCTGACCCGGCCGGCGGCGCTCCCCAAGCACAAGCGAGCGCACCATATCGCCAGGACGACGGTACCCGCGCCGAGCCTGGATGGGGAGCTGATAACGATACAGCCTCGGCACACGTGCGCTGGTACGCACCAGCACGTCGCTTGCTGTCCTTGCTATCCCCGGCGCGTCCTCCCACAGGTCCCCACCATACACCACCAAGTCAAGAACTTGCTCCCTGGTCCGGGTGGAAGAGGGCCTTTTCCCTCACCTCTAGTGCTTGATGGCGAATCTTGAAACGACCCTCGGCCATCCCCAGTCTGTGCCAGAAAGTCGCTCACAACCTGGCCAGGGGCATGGACATGGACACATGCACCGACATGGACAAGACCAGCAGCCTGATGGCCAGCCAGGGCACAACCCGCAGGGCCACGGCTACTACCACCCGCACTCATTAGTCTCCACCTTGCCGCACTTGGATGGAGTGTCTAGCGCTCGTGGTGGGCCTCATCCGTCAGCGATGCAGATGCATGGGTCCCTACCAATGACCCCCATGGACTCCGCACCAACGGCCGTACTGGGAGCCGCAACTGCTCCTTTTGGAGCGTCGGGAGCTGCTGGAGGCGTCTTTGGTAATGGTGCTCACGGCATGCTCCTGGACGCAAGGGACTTGGCTGGGGGTGAGGCCATGGCCGCCCGCCATCGCCTCCAGCAGCAGCAACCACCTCAGCAGCTGCAACAGCCCCAACAGCAACCCCTGCACGAGAACCACCGGCATCCGCACCTGGCGCACACGGAGCAACATCTCCAGCAGCACGATCAGCAGCAACAGCAACAGCAACCGCCAGCGCAGGATGCGCCAGATGCCGCGCCTATCTCGACAGGGGCTGGTGGAGCATTCGGCTCAACGCCCTCGGCAGTCCCCAAGCCGATTCGCAGGCGTATGCGTATGATTACGTCCTGTCTCGAATGCCGCCGGAGGAAACTGAAATGCAATAAATCAAATCCATGCACCAACTGTTTGAAGTTTTCGCGAGAGTGCATGTATCTCGGCCCGAAGCTCGACGAGGCGAGCCAGCATCGTCTAACCGAGATAAAAGAAAAGGCAGGAGCCCTGGAGCGTCAACTCGAACGCGACGTCGCCCGATCTACACCCCGCGGGTCCCAGCAGCAGAGGATCGTGGCGGACGATGTCGAGGACGAGTACGACGAGGAGCGGGACCTCGAGATCACACCCATGGTTGCTTTGGACCTGACGTACGATGATCCCGACGTCGATCACACTACGGACGACATCATCGACCTGGGTATCCAGGTCGGCAGGATGCGCATCACAGAGCGGATCGGCGGTCTGAACAGGCCGCGTATATCCGAGGAGATACAGGCTGGCCTGTCGGGCGGCTCCGGACCGGCGCCGCCTGGCTTCGGGCCCCCACCACCACAGCCGCCCCGGGTCGACGGCACGTCGCAGGCCGGAGGCGCAGACGTCTCGATACCCGACTTCCTGCGGCCGGGAGAATCTTACATTCCGCCCACGAGCGGCTACTTCTTCGGCCAACTTGGTGAGATGCCATCTCTAATGACCTTTCTTCCCGGTCCCCAGGCGTCGGGAGACTGGCTCATGCAGCGCTACTTCGAATCGGTGCACCCTATCGCCCGGTGCGTGCACCGCCCGTCCTTTGAGATTCAGTACGCTACGTTCTGGGACGATGTCCACCACGGGATTGAGCCCCGCCCCTCGACACAGGCCGTCGTCTTCGCCGCCTGGTTTAGCGCCGTGGTTTCGTTGGACGAGAGAGCCATCCTCCACGAATTCGGATGCGCAAAGTCGGAACTGATGGGAAGAGTGAAGATCGGAACCGAATCAGCTCTGAGCAAGGCAAATTTTCTGAGAACGACTCGGGTCGAAACCCTACAAGCCTTAGTTATGTATATGGTAAGCCTCCTCTGCTGTTCGCTCCTATAGACATACATGTGGTCTGATGCTTCGTGAAACGTTTCTAGATCCCCCTTTGCCGCGCCGAAGTGTCTAGAGCTCACTCGGTCCTGGTTGGAGCAGCCGTCAGGATGGCCGAATGCATGGGCCTACACCGCGACGGCGAGGCCTACGGCCTCACGCCGCTGGAGACCCACGTGCGGCGCCTAATCTGGCACCAGCTCTGCTTCCTCGACGTGCGCACCTGTGAAGCGCAAGGGCCCAAACCAGCCATTAGGAGAGAGGACTACGACACGAAGCTCCCTATCAACTGCGAGGAGGATGAGCTGACCAAGGCTGTGGTGCCGCCGGAGTCGGCCGAGAGGTGGACCTCAGCTCTGCTTCCGCTGATGCGGTTCGAGATCAACGAGATGATGCGCAACATCTGGATGGACCGGCGAAGGCTCGAGGTCCGCAAGACGACGGTGACGGCGGTGCTCTCCAAGATCGAGAACTTCCGGAAGCGCATGCTGGACAAGTACGAACGCTTCCTGGACGACCGCGTGCCCATCCAGCGGTACGCCAAGCTGGTGATGCATTTGCTCATGTACCGACTATACGCAATGATACTGCATCCGTACCACTCCAACACGATGAACCCGATGCCGCCCCGGCTTAACAGCGTGCTGATTTGGGGTGGCGTCGGCATCGTTGAGATCTCGATCCAGCTCGAGACGAGTCCCGAGTTCGCTGCCTGGGCCTGGTATCTAGGCGCCTACCAACAGTTCCAGATTGCGCTGCTCTTGGCCACCGAGATCTACTACCGGCCCCAAAACAGAGAGGCCGAGCGCATCTGGGCCTGCCTCGACTACGTTTTCAACATGGACCCCAACATGAGCCGTGAGGACAAGGGCGTCTTGATCCTGCGCGAGATTGCCAGCAAGACGGCCGTCTACATGGGCATGAGGAAGATGCGGGCGCCCACAAACACCACGAGGGCCGTGCCGGATAAACATGCCATCAAGACGGAGGGCAGCGCGTCGCCCTCAACGACGGCCGCGGCGCCACCCGAGTCCTTCAACAAGGGAGACTCTTCTCGAGAGTCGCAGCAGCAGCAGCACAACCAGCACCACGCTCAGCATCCCGGGCTGTCTGCGATGCAATACCAGGCACACCCAGGCGCACAATCCAGCATGATGCAGCCGGGACAGCAACACCGGCAGACTTCTCCCGGCGGTATTTCGCCCAGCAGCCTAAAGCCCGAGCCCCACTCGTCTTCACCGTCGTCGATGGCGCATCGGCCGATGTTGGCGGGAGGAAACGACGGTGCTGGCAGAGGACAGGGGCTTCCACAACAGATGCCGTTGCCAATGCAGATGCAGATGCCATCCGCCGGGCCGTCGCCGCACGTCGTGTTTGCTGGCGTGTCAAACGGCGAGGTGCTCTGGAGTCTGCCTCCCCAGAACGCGGACAGCCCTGAAGGCAGCAGCGAGGGTGGTAGTGTTGTCGGCTATCCTCAGCGGCGCGGAGGCGCCGCGGGGCCGCCTGGTGCCGGGCAGCAGATTGACTGGGTAAGTGGCGTTTCGTGTCCAGCAGTGCTGATCTCGCCGTGACTTTTGTGTTGTCGTGCGCTCAACTAACCACCCGAGGTTTGCTATTCTGTTCCAGTCTGCCTACAACGACGACATCAACGCCATCTTCCCTACCGACCCGCAGACGGGGGAGTTTTCCCTGACTGGCTTCATGAATCCGAGCATCGGGATGAAGTGGAACGGTTAGGTTCCGGCTGACTGCAGTGACGCAGAGCCTTTCGGCAGTAGGGCACGGAATACCACACACAACTCCAGCCGGAAATTGCCAGTGGGCAGAGCAGACGGACGGACAGATGGTTTTACTGTTTTTGACTAGACTGATTATTATCGTGTGCTCTAAATAACCAGACGGAATGTACCAACGCTCATTTGTTTTGCCGGGTATTCGTTGTTTTTCTGTAGATATTGTCGAGCTTGGAGGGATGTATCAGCTGAGCCCGGGCCATAGAATACACTCGACGTTGACCAAGATATGTTCTGACGTGGATAGCGCAAGCTTCCCATGATCGAGTCACAGGAACAGCGGTGGTGGGTTTGTGGATCGTATGTATTATTTCACTGGTAGACTGTGGTAGGTCTATGTGGTCGTTATTCGTAACATGTCGTGGCAGGAAACGTCTCCACCAATGCGGCTGGAGAAGGCAAAAGAGGTCGTGATGTGAGATGAGATGAAACCAGATATTTGATCAAGAGTGAAGATTTTTGCAGGCACACAATATGGCAGTGACTGAACTAGGAAATGTAGGAGAATTAGAGAGAAAGAGAAATTAAGGACAATAAAATCAAGACAAGAATAGATCTTGAGGTGGAGTGGAGTGAATAGAATAAAATAAGAACCCGACAGTGAAATCCGGACGCAAAGACGGGAAGGGGATATCATGATGCTGAGAACCCAGGATTAACCCCGACTTTTGTAAAAACCCATAACCCTCCTTCGTCCAATAATCCAATCCATCCAAGGCATATGCAGGGACGGAACTCTATCATCCGTCCCGCACCTGGGAAGCCCTTCCCAAAAGGGTGTTTCGTCATCAGCGGCCAATCGTTATTTACGTTTCCTTTTTTCCCCCCCCCCCCTCTTTCTAGGAATTTTTCTTGGTCTCGTATTCAAACATTAAACCCACACCTCGCTTCTAAAAGCCACCCTCGAGCGGCTCGGCGTCTGGCATGCTGAGGGTGCTCAGGATGGTGGGAGGAGCCGAGATGGGAGAGCTGTTGCGGCCTACCAGACTCGCACCACCGGCATCGGAGCTGGGCGTGAGGAGGCGACCTCCGCCGCGCCTGCTGGAGCTCGAGGGCCGAGAGATGAGCACCTGTGCCGGGTGGACGACAACCTCGTCTTCGCCGTGGCCTTGGTCGTCGCCTTTGCGCACGACTAGTGGAAAGAGCACGATGCGGACGGTGGAGGAGTCGGCTTCGAGCTCATCGCCCTTGGTGGTGTCGGCCGAGCGCTCGTGCATCATGGCGGCGTTGAAGGGTACCGTGGCGGTCAAGTCGCCGTTTGCGTCGTACTCGGGCTGCAGAGGCGGCAGCATGACATACTCGGCGCGCTGGGTGCGCATCTCGACTGACAGGTCGACGGCCTCGCGCATGACGCGGCGCAACTGGGCCTGGATCTGGTCCTCAAGGTTGGAGGGCGGCGGCAAGATCATGGACAGGGTCTGGAGCACGGCCTGGACCACGGCCTCTGTGTCCTGTTCCTTCTGGTCGCGGAAGGAGGCGCGACGGGCCAGCAGGGTGAGGGTGACGGCGCGCCACTGGCGGACGGCGTGGAGCGGGCCGACCTCGAGGAGGTGCTTCTCAAGCGACTTGAGCTTCTGGCGCTGCTCGCGGTCCATGCCGAAGAGGTAGCGTGTGAAGATGAACTCCCAGATCATGGACATTGTCATGGACATGAAGATGTCGCGGCGACGCACGCGGTCGCGGAGGTAGTTGTCGACATCGGAGCCGTCGAGCACGGCGTTGTCGAGGCGATCGATGATCTTCTCGTCGTTGATCTCTGTCGTCAGGCGGCAGGCGCGCATGTCTGAGAACTTGGAGAAGCGCAGGACCCACTGCTGCACATGGGAGCACAGCTGCTGGCAGCGGTGGTCGAAGTAGTCGATGTCGTGGGCGACGAGGAAGTCGCTGTCGGGGCCCTTGGTGGCCAGGATCTGGCGCTGCAGCTCGCGAATCTGCTCCTTGGCCTCTTCGAGCTGGGCGCGCAGGCGCGAGATCTCGGCGTCTTTCTCGGCCAGGAGCTGGTGCGATGGGGGAGGGGTGCTGCCGCTGGCCCTGCTGCTGGACCTGCGCGCCTCCTCGAGCTCGCGTGTAGTGTCGGCGTGCTGGGCCTCGAGCAGGCGGTAGCGGTCATTGTGGCTGACGGCGGTCTGGGAGATGGCGCTGTGTAGGCCCTCATTGACCTCGGTCAGGCGGGCGAGCTCGTCGGTAAGGAACTTGACGGAGCGCTTCAGCGCGTCGATCTGCTCGTCGCGCTCGGCCAGGGCGCCCGCGGTTTTGTGGTTTTGTGCCTGCTCCGCCTGGGCGCGCGCCTCGTGGAGCGAGCGGTTCTCTGCCGACAGCTGCTCGACTCGGGCCTCGAGCTCGATGACCTGCATGCTCTGGCGGCGACGCATGCTGTGGGGCCTGGTCGGGGAGCGAGGCGAGCCGATGCGGCCCTCTCCGTAGCCATCCTGGGCGGTGATTGCGCGTGTCAGCAGCGGTGAGCGGGTGATTGATGGGGAAGGCGGTGGGCGATTACGCTATTTGCTAGCCCGATTGATTGATGGATTGATCGAGTGTGGAGATTGAGGAAAGAAAACTCACGTAGACGTCGGCCATTTCTCTGGCGCGGACACGGCCCTCATTGGCGACCGGAGTGCTGTTGTTGTTTGCGCTGGCAGGCGCGCTGGGGCTGTCGAGGGTCGCGACTGCTGCAAGTCCAAGTGCAGCAGCAGCGGCGGCAGCAGTCGCGGTCGCAGTCGCATCCGCAGCCCCAACACTCCCAGCCCCCCTGGTTTGCGCATCCTTGTCGGCTGCGCTGTCGGTGGGTCGGAGCGGGGCCTGGGCCTGGCCAACCACGCCGCTGAGCTGGTTGATGGATCGAAGATCGCCGCTCATTCGCCTGTCGGCCCGCCGAAGTGGGGGCGTGCTCCCAACGGATCGAACGCTGCCTGTGCCTGGGCTTTCAGGCTGCGAGCCCGTGCTGATGGTCAGGTCGGGCGTCCGCCTCCGCGCCACACTGGTGTTGGACATGGCGCGCTGACCCGAGCCGCCGTAGTACTGGACGCCGCCAAACACACGCTGCCCTGCCAGCGGCGAGGCCGGCGACGTCATGCGTCTGGACGCGAAGCTGTTCTCTGCTGGTCCCCGCCGGTCTTCGCCCGGTGTCTGTGGCGCCCGCTCCCTGGCAGGCGTTCCCATCACCGCCGTGGGTATCGAGCCGCTCCCCAGTTGCTCTCTGTAAGAGCCTCGCTTCTTGTCGCTAAGGCTGCCCCCGCTGCCAGGCTGCTTCTGCGGCTCTGGGGTAGATTGGCTCGACTCGGGCCCTCGTGGCTGCGGCGTGTCCGGTTCTGTAAGCTTGAGCATCGTCTCGCCTCTGAGCGGCGAGAGACGCTTTCTGGTCGTGTCCCCAATCGGCGTGCCTGGTGAAATACTGGGGGACGGTCTTTTCGCCGCGTCAGGGCTGAAGCGGCCCGCCTCTCGCGCCTGTGTTGAACCCCCTGTCTGCCAGTCTCGCATGTGAACCCCACTGTCACGAACCGGACTCTCGGGCCGATGGAACCGAGGCCGGCTAAAGGCTGGTAATGGGGATTCGGGAGCATATCCGCTGTCCCTGTCCGCATCCCGTGATCCTCTCTTGTCCTTCGTCGCCTCGTCAGCCTCGTCCTCCTCCGGCACCGGCTCCAGCGTCCGCGAGGGTGTTCTTCTCATTTCTTGCGTCTCGTGGATATGGGGCCCATAGATGTCCTTCTTCGGGACCTCCCAGTCATGTGGTGATTGAGGAGACACGCCTGGCCCGCTGCGCCCTTCGTCTGCTTGACCCGGGGGTGGGATGCCGGGATGGAGATCATGCTGTCCTTGCTCCACGGGGCCAACTGACGTCTGTCGCTGATCCGTTGGTAGCGGTGATGGTGGCGGGAACCTCGATTCGAGCTGAGGAGCGGGGGATGTTGTTGGTGTCAACTCTTTCGGTGAGTCGGTAAGCGGCACGTGCTCGGGGAACGTCTCGTCAGCTCCAAGCATCGGGCTGCCACCGAAATCGGAGAGCATATCTCTGTGTAGCATTGTGCCTCCCCTCCTGCCATTCTCATCCAGGCCTCTATCCGTCGTCGTCGTCAAAAAGCTTCGTGTGGAGTCCCTTGGATCCATGTCCACTATCGCCCTTGGCTGCCCGCCGTCGTCCGCGCCTCGGATATCGTCACTTGTGCTGGCACTGGCCGCCGGGTCTTCGCTCGCGGGCTTGTCGGCCACCTCCTGCAAATTCCCCGAGTCTAGGTCCCCCCTCGAACTCTCCATCGGTTTTTTGTCCTCCACTTCACGTACAGCTGGGTCGCCAAGCAAGCCGTCACCACGTTCCGTCCGCGGGTCGATGATCTTGGGCTTCTTGGATTTTGTCCTGGCGAAGCTGCCGAGCCTCTTGACCAGCGCCACCAAGCCAGCCCCGGCCGCGCCTGCATTGACGGCAGTCTTTATGCCGCTCTCTTTGGTTGGGCTTGCGGGCTCTAGTGGGGTGTCGGCTGACCTTTTGCCATCTCGCTTCGATTCGGCTTGTTCATGCAGCGTGGCGTATGGTGGTGAAGTATTGTCCGTTGACTGCTGTCTGGTCGTGTTGTTGTCGGGAGAGGGCTCGTCCGCTCCACCAGCGCCCGTTGTCTCCTCATGCCCTGTTATCGAGTCGGTGGGGCTCGCCACAGGGCTATCGGCCGTTGCGGTGAGAAGCTTGGGTATGTGCCCGTCTTTAAGGAATGCGTCGGAACCTTCTCGGGTCATCAGAAAAAGGCCGGTCGGTGGCGGGCTGGGCGGAAGGTATTCGGCCTCTGTGAATCCAGCTTCTGATGTCGCCTCGCTTGGCTTTGTGGCGCCGGTTTCCGTCTCTTGCTCAGTCGCTGGGGTATCGGCTCTATCTGAGAGAACGCCTAGCCCGGCGTCTTGCTGTTTCATGAGCGCGGATTCGGAACTAGAAAGATTTTTGGTTGTGGTCTTACCTTTCTTTGACTTTTTGGCTGCGGACTTGGAGAGCTTTTCGTCCATCGGAGTGTCTTGGGCAGCTGCGGCACTACTCTCCCCGGGTGTCTTCTTGTCATCCGATTGAACTGCATCGACGTGGGCGTGATTTGTGAAATCTGCTTGAACACAGGGAGTACCGGGGTTCTCGGTGGCTGGTACGGGGGGCACACCCCCTGGAGTCGAGCCCTCGGACATTGCAGGTTCTGCCTCGCGCCTCAGTTTAGCCCCGGGTTGGAGTCCGGATATTTGGGGCTTGACGACATCTTGCCCTGGCATGTCAAAAGAAGCGGAGGGTTCCATCCCAGAAGGCTGGGCTGCGGTACGCTCTGGTGTAGGTGTCTCGGTGGCGATAGGATGGAAAACAGCAGGCTCTGACGGAGCCGGGTTGGTCACAGGGCTACCAACGGCCGCGGGAGGCTGGGCCAGGTTGTTACTGCGCCCGGAAATCGGGACGGCATCGCGAACGGCGGGAGAAGACTCAGGGGCGCTTTGCACAGGAGGAGTCACTGCGTCCCTTGATTTATCGTCGTCTGGCGCGGCTAGTGTGGGTATGCCGGAGGTGGGCTCGGAATCTGCACCTTCAACGCCCTTTGGCTCATCTTCCTTTTCCAATTTCTTGGTCTTTTTTGACGTGGACCCAGCATCGGTCGTGGAATCCGACGATGTCAACGCGGCCGCCCCTAGAGCGAGAGCCGCAGCTATAGCACCAGTGCCAAAGGCTCCCTTGGACGTCCCCGACGGTTCGGAAGTTGGCGCGTTGCGAGCCGAAGGCGGCCGTTCTTCAAGATGAACCCCTCCTTCCGTCACGGCTGGAGTGCCCGCAGGGACACCCGGCGAAGACTCCACCTTGACTTCGGTGGGCTGATCGAGAAGGGCGTCTCCTTCTGCGACGTCTTTCAGGGGGCCGGTAGGGACAGTGTGCTCCCGGTCGGCTGGCATCTGTTGAGAGGCTTTGACCTCATTAGTCGAGGCACCTTCTTGCGGCACGAGGGGTCCTTGTCTCGAGGCCCCCGTTTTCTTGTCTGTCATTGGCTGCTCATTGGCTGGTGACTCAGAAGAACCCTCGGCGACAGTTTCCTCGGCCTTCGCCGTCTCCCCTGGCTGCGCAGCTTCAACGATAGTACTCTCCTCAAGAGACGACTCCGGCGGCGGAATTTCTTGATCAAGTCTGGACTCTTCCAGGACCTTTTCTTCTATGACGGCTGTACCGGCATCAGCAGGGACGTCTGCCGGTGTTTCGTGTTCCAGCCGCTCTTGCTCGAGTTGCTTTTCCTCCGCGGCCTTCCGCTTCTTTTGCCTTTTCTTCTCTTTTTTGGACAGTTTGCCGGGGGATTCAGAGGGGTCAGTTCCCTGCTTTGGCTGAGGCTGGCTCGAATCAAATCGTGGAGGATCGTGGAGAATTTGGCTAGGAAGCGAATCATCTTCGACCGGGCGTTGGACGTGAGCTTGGTCTCTGGCCGGAGTCTCCAAAGATGTGCTTTCGACGGGTGCCTCAGCAGGTGCCTCCTCCGATACTTCTTGGCTAACCTCGTTGGTCAGTTCATTAGAAGTCGCAATCGGAGCCTCGGCTTTGCCTCTTGTGGAATTCTCGGCCGGAGATTCAATGGCCGATGGTTGACCGTCTTGGGAGGTGTTCCGTGAGAGATCATTGGTGCTTTTGACAACAGGCTCAGGCTGGCGTCCGACGGCTTCCAAGAGAGGCGGCCGCGTGAGCGCAGCATCGTTGCTCAAGCGAGGCAGTGGAGTTTCATCGGCTGCCGGAACAGGAGGATGTGAGGCTTGTTCGGCGTCCATGCGACTGGGTGGGACCAAAGGTTCGGCCTTTGAGAGCTCTTGCAGCCCTTCTCCCGCTTGGGGTGCAACGTCAACCTGCACGGCGGGTACAGCGGGATCCGCACCGCTCGGCTCCGGCGTGCTCTCAGCCTCTTGCTCCTGCTTGCTTTGCTTGTTCTTTTCGGCCTTCTTAGTAGGAGTATCCCACGTAACTTCGGGCGCGGGGGTTTGCTCAGTGGTGACCGGGGCCGACACCGACACAGACGGATCCTCTGGCGTTGCATCAGGAGCCACAGCAGGTTCGCTGGCGACAACAGCCAGGCCTTCTGGAGCAGAGCTCTGAGTCTCGGGGAGTGCTGGTGCCTCAGGATCGGGGGCGGTGATACCTTGCTTCTTCAACTTCCTCTTTTCCTTCTTGGAGAGCTTGACAGGAGAAGGGCCGGCGGCCTGTATGGTGTGCTGGGAGTCATCCTGCGACGGAGGTGGAGGGATATCCGAGACGGGTAAAGCTCCGCGGACAGTGTCCTCGGCAGCAGCAGCGCCCTGAGACGGCTTGAGTACAGCCTCCTCCTCGCCCTTGGGTTTCGCGCTGTCTGCAGCCAAGGGGAGGGGAACATTGCTCGATTGCTCTTCGATTGTTGGAGCATTCTCGCCCGTCTTAGCCTCTGCAGCAGCTTTCTCGGCCGGTTCGGCGAGGACAGACACCTCAGGGGCCTCCGGAGGCTGGACATGACTCCCACTCAATGCAGGAGCGCCGGCTGTAGAGTCGGAAGTTGCGGTTTCAAGAGGCTTCTCAGAGTCCCGAGAAATGGCCGCCTGTGTTTGAGTGCCAGTGCCATCTACTTCGCCATCAGCCGGCAGGTTTTCTGCCGAGTTCTCGGGCTCCTGCGGCGCAACCACAAATTCACCTCGCGATGGCTCGGCGCGAACGTCGGGCGACGATTCAGACAGCCCTTCCGCGGTCTGGAGAGGTGGCTCAACAACGGGCTCCACAGACTCAGGGGCCGAGGCGGCCAGTGACTCAGCAGCTTGGTGGGCGGCGTCCTTGAGTGAGTCCGGATTTATATCAATCGACTTTTGCGACTGCGGGGCGGGCACGTTTTCCAGACTAGCTGTATCCTGTGAGCTAGCCTTGTTGGTGTTTTTGTTGTCTGGTTCCTCGGTTTCGACGTTGGTGTCCTGGACTTTCGCGACGGCACCCTGCGGCTCGACCACGGCATCCTGGCTTGGTGGTGTGACATCCGGAAGTTCGACAGGGGGTTCTGGGTCGGCGGCGGCCTTGCTCTGTTCGACTGAGGGAGTGACATCGTCCAGAGACTCGGAGACGACCTGCTTCTTGCTCTTGACGGCTTTTCTTGACTTCTTTCCTGGCGTGGCCTCTAGTGAAACAGGCTCGAGAACAGGCTCAGTGGGGACATAACCGGCCGGCTCGGGACGGGTAACAATGGATGATGTTGCCGGCCGATCATTGTTGGCACCGCCATCTTTCACATCACGTGGCTGTTCAGCCTCGATGTGCTCCAGAGAAAGGAGCTCTTCTGGCGCCTGGACAATTGGGGTCTCGGCTGGCACGGCCACAGAAGAAGGCTCACGTCCTGTGTTCTCGGACGGTTCCGTTTCCGTAGCCCCGTCCGCGGTCGCCGAGACTTCTTCTGGGGCGGCAGTACGGGGCTCCTCGGTTTCTGCCGGGACAGGCTTATTGGGCCTAGACTGGCTCTGAGGCTCGTCGGGCACGGCAGGCGTGTCTTCGGCATGGTGTTGGGTGCCGGGCTGCAGGTGCGCACTGGTACCGAGAGCAGGGGCAGGGACAGGGGTAGGGGCAGGAGCAGTGTCTTCAACACTCTCAACGGCCGGAGCGTCGGAAGGCTGCGTAAGGTCTGTGGGTGGGTCTGGTGGCGATGAAGTAGCGGTGTCGGGAGCTGGCCAAGCTGTGTCTGGCCACGGTTTGCTTTGCTCAACTGTCGCCGGCCCCTCAATGGGTCCGCTCGTCTCCACCGCTGCGTCACCCGTAGCTGAGGGGCCAGCAACGCGCTCATATTCCGCTGCTTCGGTTGCGTCAGCGGCAGGGCCTTGGTGTGTCGCCTCGACATTATGCCGCTCCGCAACGCCCTCAGCAGCAGCAGCTGAGTCGGCAGGCGGCGAGCTGGCTGTGGCCTGGGTTTCCGGGGAACCTTGTCCACCTTGACCGCCTCCTAGAAGCACCCCGCCTAACACACCAGCCGAGGCTGCAGAGGCCAGCGCATCAGCACCAAAGAGGCTAGCCGTCTCTCGTTTAGCGCTCGAATCCTCCGCCGTCACATCGTGCTCCCCGGATTTGGGCACCGTGGGGATTGTCTCGGTCGTCTTGGAACGGTCCGGAGAAGCAGCCTGAGAGTCCATGTGGTCAATTGATCGTGGGGAGTCGATTTCGACACCCGATACCAGAGGAGCGCTTTCTTCTGGATTCGCTAATGTGTCTACCTCTTTCCGGATGTCCACATCCTTCGCGGAGCCCGCGTCCACAGTCCTCTGTGCCTCATGCCCCAGAGACCCCCCCGGCTGCGATGCTACCTCTTCAGACTCCGCAGCCGCACTCTTCTCTCCCTTATTGTTCTTCTTCTTTTTGCTGAGCTGGGTGGGGCCAAGAGGGTCGTCTGTGGCAGTCATTGACTCATCAGAAAGCGACGCCTCTGCTTGCGCCTCTCGAGGGCCTACAGGGTGTTCTCCCTGCGCGTTTTGATGGCTCGCCACGGCTTCTGGTTGCTTCTGTCGGGGGCTCCCAGTGGAGTCTTCTGGTCGTTCCCGAGGGCTTGTGGTGGGCTCCTGCCGCGTTTCTCGGGGTCCCGTAGTGGGCTTTTCTTCCGTCTCCTCGTGGCTGATTGTAGGCTCTTCCTCGATGGAAGGAGCAGGAGGAGCGAGGACCTGTGAAAAAGTTTGATCGGTTGGTGCTTCAGACACGACTTGCTTGTCGCTTGCTTGCTTTTTCTCCCTACTCAAGAGACCTGCCAGCTGGTCATTGGTGACGAATGTATCGGCAACAGCCAAGTCACCAGAGCTTTCAGCCGCTCGTACTTCTCCAGATGGAATCTCAACGTCGCCCGTCCCGATATCAGACCGTGGCACGGTTGACTCCGCTGGAGTGGAGTTGTCATGCGAAATTCCAGACGCAGGAACTGCTGCAGCTTCCGTCCGTTCAGCCCCAACAGTGGGCTTCAAGGTGTCGGTTGCCATGGGGGATTCTGTATCGGTGACAGCTTTCTCCCGTTCCGCCACTTCTGCCAAGCCGGCTGCAAGTTTCGCCTGGTTCATCTTCTTTTCGTCGGCCGTGGGAGATGCAGCAAGGTCGTCGGTCGCAACGGCTGTATCCTGGGACAAGACATGCTCTTTGGTAGGTGTTTCTTGACCTTGCGTCACCGAACCCTCTCGGACGGGCGTGACTGGTCTATGTGGCGACAAAGACCTGCCGGTAGGTGCGGCTTGATCTTGCGGAGTCAAAGGCTCGTTGGGGGTTACTGTTTGTTCTTGGGGTGCCGATGAAATTAACTCTGAAGTCTCTGTCGCAACCTCACTTGGGGTAGATGCTGCAGCTGCGGTGTCCGCAAGCGCGGTGGTTGGCGCTTCTGACAGGGCCGCTTCGGTACCGGTGGTACCAGGCTCAGACAGGTTCTCGACGGCATCGCCATCACCGAAAGTTGAAATCTTTTTGCTCTTGCCCTTCTTGGTTGGCGTAGTTTGCTCAGAGTCTGCAAACTCTTTCTCGAAAGGAGTTCGGTCAATCAACAGCACAGCTTCTGACTTGTGCTCCTGGTCCTTGCCGACGGAAGTTTCACCAAAGGTGCCGGGAGCGTTGGCTACGTGAAGGACGGCGGTGGCGGCGGTGCTGGCACCTGCAATTTCAGGTGGTGACCTCAGTTTAGCATCGCCACCTTCAGCAGCCAGTGTCAGGGGAAGGGAGTCCGTTGATGCGACCTCTTGGCTGCGTGCCTCATCATCGAGCCCGATACCCAGACCCTTGATCACTGGTGCGGGCGCGAGAGAAGGCCTGACATGACCAGCTTCCGAATGCTCTCCATGTGCTAGAGACTGTAGTTCGGGCGGAGAAGGCCAGTCTACCATTGGAGTAGGTGCAGCCGTGTGAAATAGCTGCGAGGTTGCATCCTCAAAGACGTCATTTGACCCAGCAGTACTCTGCGACAAGTAGCTCTGCGACAGCAGGTCGACTGGGTGGAGACCCCGCTCAGCCTTGGGGGTGTTGTCCTGGGAGCCTAGATGCTCATGGGCTGAGCGAAAGGTGTCGGAAACGGACGTATCCAGACAGAGTGGTCCACCAAAACCGCCGCTTTCAGGGTCAAAGTAGTCTACGTCGCTTTCGCGGGGGCTGAAGAATTCAGAGGCGGGTGACTCCGGGTCAGACGAGGGCTCGCTGGGCGGCAGCTCTGGAAGCTGCTGCTGAACATCGGCCTGCGTGCCCGACCTCACATGCTCTGGGAGATAGAGTGGCATGATCTCGCGGCTCGTGCCAAACGACATTGGGCGCACATGCCTCCTTGTCGCACTCCCAGGCTCGGGTGACGGTGCAGCTGGCGACTGGGCCGGGGACGCCTTGATGTTGGGAGACGGCGGCACCGACCGCAGCCGGAACTGGAGGGGAACCGAAGTGTTGCTGGGCGACCTCGTGTGGGGTGTTTCGAGAACGCTCCGGCGGCGTGAGGCCCATTTCTGCCTCATAATCTGCCGTTCCTGCTCCGGGGGCGTCTGCGGGCGGCTCTCTGGCAGAGGAGGTAGCTCATCGTTGAGAGCCGACTCTGCCGGCGATGCAGGTCGGCTAGGTGGCAACGGCAGCAGATCACCGAACTGGGGATCGATGGCAGGCTTGATTTCTCGTGCAACAATCTCGGGATCAAGCTGGTCTGCGCCTGCGGAAGGGATCTCGATAGACTCGGCGGGCTCGACCGGGTCCTCGGCTGGCGCCTGGCTCGGCGCCTGTGCTTCCGACGGTGGGGGAATAATAGAGGTGGCATTCGAGGGGGTGGCATTCGTGCGAGGCGCGGAGCTGAAGATGGCAGCCACACCCGCCAAGCCGGCACCAGCGCCAATGGTGCCGGCCTTAGCTAAAAAAGAATGCTTCTTGTCCCCGGCCGGTACCGTTTTCACTGGATCCTCGGACAGGCCTTTGAAGAAGCTGCTGAAGAAGCCTCCTCCCATCTGCCTCCCCTTGCTGTTTGATCCGCCGGGCGATGGCCCGACCGCCTTCGCCTCAGCCGTCCGTTTGCCGCTGCCGCTGTTGGAAGGGCGCTCCGACGCGTCGTCGAAGACCGCGCGGTCCGACCCAGCCGAAGGCATGTCTCGGACCGCTTCATCCGATATAAGATCCTTGTCGGGAGGCTCCCCATCCGGATGTCCCTCCTTGTCTTGAGGAGTACCGGGACCTTCCCTCTGGTCATCTTCACCCTTCTTGACCTTTTTGAGCTCCTTGAGAATCTCTGATTGACCAGCCGTACCAGACTCTGGTACGTTTTGGGGGGCAGACGTCGTAGCCTCAGACACCGTTGGCGCGGCATCAGGAACAGCTGTGACAGCACCTGAGACAAACGTCGCAGCATCAGGAGCAGCTGCCGAGACATCGGGAGCAACCGGGGCAGCCTCAGAAGTAGCCGGCGCAGGATCGGAAGCAGCTAGTATAGCCTCGGGAGCAGCCGTTACCTCGTCAGGAACAACCCGGGCAACCTCGGGGACAGCCGGTGCAGCTTCAGAGGCAGCCAGAGCCACATCAGGAACAACCGCGGCAGCCTCAGGAGCAACCGTCGAGGGATCATGACCAGCCATGGCAAATTCAGGAGCAGCCTTTGAGGCATCAGGAGCGTCCAAAGCAATGCCAGGAGCGACCATCTCCACAGCTTGAGGCGCCGCGGGTGTCTCGGATGCGCCGTCTAAGTCGACGATCCTCTTCCCACCTAAGGGCGATGGCTCTCTCGTCTCGGCCCGTGAAGCAGCCTTCTTCTTTTTCGACTTCTTCTTGGACGGGGTAGTAGGGGCAGTAGGCGGTTCAGCTCCCACAGTCTCGAATGTCTCGACGACTTTGGCCACAGGTGTATGCTTTTCGACCTCAGCCTGCGACTTGTCAGAGTCTGCTTGCGTCTGCGGCTGGTCTTGCGCAGCCTCGGTCTGAAGCTTGTCATTGTCGGTCCCAGACTGCAGCTTGTCCTTCCCGCCCTCGGTTCCCAGCTTTTCTTGCTCGGCAGCGGGGACCACGGCGGCGAGGGCCTCTTCTTCCTTGAGCGCCGCTAGAGCCGCCTTTCTAGCCTTCTTCGCCTTCTTTTTGGAAAGAGGAGAAGCCGGTGGATCCACAGCCTCCGTTTGCAGCTTCTCCGCGTCCGCCGAAAGCTCGACTGCAGGAGTGACGACCCCGGTCGGAGCGTTGGCCGGGAGATCGGTTGCCGTTTCGACCGGCTCTCGCGACGATGAGACACCCTGATTATCAAGACCGCCCGGCCGAGATGGCGTGACGATGGACTCTCCGTCCGCTGAATTCCCGGTAGATTTCTTCCCCTTCTTTCCCTCATTTCTTGACGGTGTCGCTGGCTGAGATTCCAAAAAAGGATCGACCACAGCTTCACTCTCAGCCGCAACAGCCCCAGAGATTAGTGTAGGCTCGGTAGCCTTGGGAGTGCTGGGAGTTTCGCGACCCACTGGGTCCTCAAGAGATTTGGGGAGCTCAGCAGGCTCGACAGCCTCGATAGCCTGCGTGGGCTGAGCGGCTCCAATGATCTCCGCAGGCTGGACGGTCTCGGAAGGCTCGGTGGACAAACCAATTGGCTTGACTGCTCTATCGGTTACTATCGCAGTGTCGGGTACGTTTTCCGACTGCGTAGCTTCGATGGGCTCCGAAGAAGCAGTTCCAGTAGGCTCCGAGGGGTCAGTTTCGATGGGCTCCGGAGCCACGGTCATGTCAAGCCCCGGATGGAGAGGCCCACGTTCTGTGGAGATCTCTGGGTCCGGTCGTTCAGCGGGAGCCCGCTCCGACTCCTTGCCACTCTCCTTTGACGCCTTCGGTGACAGCGGCTTGGGCTCAGGCTGAGGATAGGCAGGAAGAGCAACAAATGGATCTGCTGGGTCCGCAGTCTCGAACCGTTGTATACTAACCGCCGGAGCGACCTCCACCGGCGGGGCACCGGCAATGACTGTTGACTGCTCTGCCGCAGTCTCTGGGCGGACGGCCTCATTCGGGAGAGCAGGGTCAGCATCAAGGGACCGTGGTGCCTCCTCCAGCTGCGCGGCCTTCTTTAATGACTTTTTGCTCTTCTTTTTCGAAGCCCTGGGACTTGGCGGTTGTTCAGGCTCGGCTCCGGAAGGGCCTGGTTGCCCAGGCCCAGCCTGAGGCACAACAGTGGCCTCAGTGGCCTCAGTGGCCTCAGTGGCCACTATAGGCTCATCTTTATCTCTTGGTATGGTCGCTCTGGAATCAGGACTCGTCTTCGCGTCACGTAATGCTGAAAGGTCGGTTTCTTCCGCGGGAATGCCCTTCTTCAATTCAACTTGAGGGTCGAGCTGAAAAGCAAGCGGGGCTTCTTTGTAGAACGCGGCCGGGGAATCATACAACACCGCAGTCTCCACCGCAACGGCCTCTGGTATGGTTGGCTCCCAGTGCACTGGTGCCGCTGCGCTGCTGCTCTTCTCGCCCTTCGTTGAATAGGCTTGAGCTCCCAAGCCATCGTCGACAACTTGTCTCATCTCCACGGCAGAAGACTGTGGCGTTGGCTCTTTCACGCCGGCATGGGCCTCGCGAGAAAAACCCACCGGCTCGGTCTCCTTCAGCTTATGCACGATATGAGCGGCCGTATGCCACTCACCCGGCGGGGTGACACCAGTTGGTTCGTCCACCAACGTCGACTCGCCCTCGATCAAAGACGGGGCAGATTTGTCTTTAATCCGTATGTCAGAGACGTCGACAGGGCCTTTGTCCACAAGACTCTCAGTCTGTCCATCCTTGGCTGTCCGCTCCTTCTCGAGACTCCGTCGCTCCCTCTTGCCTGACCCGCGAGGTGCATGCGGGTCGTCAGCGAAGGAGTCCGTCCTGCGAGGCGAATCAGTCACCGAGTCGAATGCTGATGAGGGGACACGCCTCTGCTGTTCGCGAGGAAACGAATCGAGGTCATCGACCACCTCAAAGCGCGGAGGACGGTGGGGTTCACCCGGTGGCCCCCCCGAAACAGGAGGCGACTCTCGCGTTCGGTACCGGGGATCATCTATGACAATATTGGGGTCGAAGCCGCTGTCCTGCAGACCGGCAGCCAAAGTGGCTGCGAACCCCAGATCGTCGTCATAGGCGTCCGCAGGGTGAGCAGCTTTGGGTCTGGCCGGGCTCGGATCGGGAGCATTGGGGCCGTCGTCGTCGACCGCCCCCGCAATTTCAGGATCAAGTGGGCTGATGCTTCGCTCAGGGACATCAGGCTCAGGTACCTCCCTCGTCCCTTCGAGCTTCTTGTCTTTTTCACTGTCGGATGCGGCTTTGGCTGCTGCGGCCACGCCTGAAGCAGCGCCAACCCCTGCCATAACGGCGCCGACAATTCCCCAGCCACTCTTTTTCTTGTCCTTAGGTTTCGACTCCCTTGTCGGCTCAGATTTGCCTTCCCTAACCAGCTCCGACCTGACCTCGTCCCGAACATGGCTGGGAACTTGGTCGGTCCGGTCAGACTCGACATGCTTCATCTCGTTCTCACCCCAGGACGCGGTCTTGTGTGCACCAGGAGCCCCGACCACTACGGTGGGCGCAGACCGCGACTCACCGCCGGGGCGTTCTTCCGGTTCTGGATCCTTTGGCTCCGGGTCCGGCTCTTTCCACTCCGGGTCTGGCTCCTTAGACTCCGGGTCTGGCTCCTTAGACTCCGGGTCTGGCTCCTTAGACTCCGGGTCTGGCTCCTTAGACTCCGACTCCGACCGCTGCTTCTCGGGAGACGGCGTCGGGATAGGGGTTGGAGAGACGACGTTGAGCATGGGCCGCGGGCGTTCACACGAGGGATCTCTAGACCAGAAAATTGGGGCCGCAAATGAGGTCGAGAGGTGCTCCTCACGAGGCAAGCGGTACCTTGCAAGATCTTGGGGCTTGATGAAATTGTCAACCTTGACATCGGCGTTTGGCCCCTCCCAGATGCTCTTCTCCTTGTGATGCATCTGCGGCGGCGTGACGGCGCGAACGATCGGGTCCTCATCCTGCTCGTACTTGTCAACCACGGAGGGGTCTGGAGAGGCGCTGCGGGAGCGGATCTTCTCCTCCTCCTTCTTCCGGGCCTCGACACTCTTTCGATAGTACTCGTCGGCTTTCTCTTGCACCTCGTCTCTATCCTTGACGGCCTGTCTCTCCTGCGAGCGAGAGCGGGTCGGCTCCGGCTCCGCGCCCCTTGATCCCTTGCGGCCTCGATGGTTGTGGCGCTCGAGCACAGCGGCTGCTGCCGCGATTGCCGCCGCAGGAATCGGGGTAGCCGAGGCCTCGGAAGCTTCGCGCGCACGATCCGATTCTCGTCTCTCCGCATCTCGCTCAGCTTTCTCGAACGAGTCGAGGCGGCTCAGTCGCTCGCCAGACGGCCTCTGTGGGGGATCACGGGGCAGAATGAATTTAGACGTGTCGAAGTTGGAGAAGTCAGGCTCGCGCTCGACCGTCTCGATCATTGGAGTCAGGGGACGGATGGGGGTCTCCGAGTGAAGGGGTGTCGGGGCGGCATCTTCGGCAACCCGGAACTTGACGGGGTCCACAGATGCGTCGTCCGTGCGCGGGGCCGACGAAGCCTTCCCCGCGGCATCGTTGGGGTGACGCTCTGCTGGGTATGAGCCGCTCGATGGAGCAGACTGCTCGGCTCGAGGTTGAACGTCCCTGGAATCTTCTCCACGACGTCGCTCCCTCTGTTCGGCGACCGCAGGAGTGGGAACCGCCCCGTGCTGCTCAGCCACGACATCTTTGCGCTTCTTTTCCTTTCGGCGCCGCTCACGCTCCCCGTCCGGTTCGCGGTCCGGCTCTGGCTGTGCGGCTTGGGTGTATGAGGGGTCTGGGTCGGGCGCATTCGCACGGAGTCGAGCCTCGAGCATGCGGATCCTTTCCTCCAGCTCGGCACGACGTTTTGCGTTCTCGTCGAGAGATTTGAAAACCTCCTGGCTATTGCGATCGCGATCACGATCACCGCCACGCTCACGGTCGTCCAAAGGTTGGCGACGCTCCGCCTCTTTAGCGGGAACACCGCCGCGGGGCCGAGGATCCCCCTGAGCGGGAGCATCGCTGCGATGCCGGGGTTCCTCTGTGACGGGAGCATCCCGGCGGTGACGAGGGTCTTCTCCAACAGGAGCACCACCACGCTGCCGAGGATCCCCTCTGGCAGGAACATCTTCGGCAGGAGCATCGCCGCGCTGCCGAGGATCCTCTCTGGCGGGAGCATTGCCAGCAGCAGCACCACTGCGCTGCCGAGGATCCCCTCTGGCAGGAGTACCCTCGGCAGGAGCATCGCCGCGGAGCCGAGGATCCTCTCTGGCGGGAGCATCGCGAAGGAGCCGCGGATCCTCTCTAACTGGAGCATCGCTGCGGGGTCGAGGATCCTCTTTAGTGGGAGCATCACTGCGGTGGCGAGGATCCCCTCTGGTAGGAGCATCTCTGGCAGGGGCACCGCTGTGTCGAGGATTCTCTCCACGGCCATCCTTCTCCTTCCCGCCATGCTCCTCTGTCTGATCATCGCGGACGTTCTTGCTGTCCGAGGCCAGTTTCGCCGCCGCCACGATCCCAGCAGCACCGACCAGGCCCCCGATGGCTGCGCCTACGAAAGAGGAGCCATTAGACTGCCGTTTGCGATCATCTTCCCGCCGAGACTCGGGCGCCCTATATCCACCCGCCTCATAGACCCGTGCAGAGATGGGTGTGATGGGCTTGGGCGCCTGGATCGGGACCGGGTCGGGACGGGAACCTGAGCTTTGCTGAGTAGACCTGCCAACGTCGAACTTGTCTGGATCGGACGTGGGCACAGGATAAACGTGCTGCATGGGACGCCCCTCCAAGGAGGCGCTTTCCACCGAGCCCGTCGGTCGGTGCCGTCGCGGAGAAGTCCGGTCCTGGCGAGGAGGGTCGACTTTGGCCGGCGCCTTGGCGGGATCATCAAACCCACAAGGACTGGTGATGAGCCCCCGCAGAGAATTATAGGGCCCAAACCTGGCAGGATCAACGACGGTGCTCTTGCGAGCGTCCAGCTGCATGGGCTTGCTTTCTCGTGGGCGGGGCCCGGGCTGGGGCTGGGGCTGGGGCCGGCTGAAATTCGAGGCGGGCAGGGCGGGAGAAGAGCCGTAGGCCAGGCCCATGTCGACATCTTCGCTGGAGAACTCGTCCTCGGACGACGTCTCCCAGTCGGACTCGTCATCCTCGTGCGCCGGCTTGGACGAGCCGATACCCTTATCTTTGTCAGCCCGGCCTGCCGCGGTATTACGCCGGAAGTTGCTTATGGCGGCGGCGGCGGCGACAAGCTGCGATGTGGGCCGGCGACCAACGCGGGCGAGATCCTCCCTATTCTCCTCCCTCGCCATCTTAGCTAGCTTCCGTCCGATCTCCAGGATCTCCTCGTCCGTCTTGTCTCGGTGAGGAGCCGCAGGCCTCGATTGGTCGACGTGAGGCGTTCCATATTGCTGTTGTTGCTGTTGCTGCTGCTGTTGCTGTTGCTGTTGCTGTTGTTGCTGGTTGTGCACCTCTTCGAGAGACCGATCCCTCGAGACGTAGCCACGTCCATATGCGAGCGAGTCGTCAAAGGACGAAGAGCTCGAGTTGCCGAACTGAAGAAGCCCCCTCTTCTTTTTCTTCTTTTTCTTCTCCGCCTTGCGACGCTGAGCCTCGGCCGACGGGCCGCTGAAGAAGGAGAAGAAGCCGACGGCTCGTGGCCGGCGGGCAGATATGTTCAGAAGCGACTCGGAGGTGGAGGATGACTCGGACAGGTCGGTGCTCGAGTCGCGGGCGTGCTGGCGCACCGGCTTGGAACGAGGGGCCTGCTGTGGAGACGCACGATGCTGCGGCGAGTACGGCTGAGGAGTGTACTGCTGTTGGGGAGCGTACGGCTGGGCAGGATAATTCCGCTGAGGAGACGAGTACTGCTGCTGAGGAGTGTATTGGTGTGGCGGAGGAGGGTATTGCTGCCCAGGAGGATACTGCTGGGGAGGGTACTGCTGATACTGCGGTTGCGACTGGTACTGCTGGTATTGCTGTTGTTGCGGTGGTGGTGGTGGTGACTGCTTCTGGTACGCGGACTGACTTGGAGAGGCGACAGTCGGCGGCACCATATCGTCGGGCGCGGGGACGGCCGAGGCCGTCTCGTAGGAATGCTGTCTCGCACGCCGTCTGCGCCGGGAGCTCTCGGGGCTCCGGCGCCGGTGATGGTCCCCCATCGCGTTGCCTAGGCGCTCGATCTTGTTTGTTTTTGCGTTCAGGTGGGCGAAGAGGGCTCGGCGTCTTCCGTCGCGCGCACCATTTGCGACCGGAATCAGAGGCCGTGCTGGGTATGGTAGTTTCTAATTATTTTTTTCAGGGGCGCGATCTATGCTTTGGACGTCACCATCACCAGCATTCCCGACCTAGCAGAACAGTGTTGACGGTCTGTAGGTATGTTTACGACCAGGCAGGTTGCGCGACGGGCTGTCAGCCTCAACCGCAGCTCCAATTAGCAGGATCGTGGAGGAGCAGGCGGTCTGGAGCCCAGATTACGAACTTCGGCAGGGTTGGCCCCCAGGAGCGGGAGGGGGCTGGGCCTGACCGGGTCCACAAAGGACTCGGGACAGAGCGCATGGGTGGCTGGGCTACTCGCGCTCAGTCGCGGGCGGCCTGGTGCAGGCAGCCTGCAGCGCGCTACGCACACGCAGCCAATTACGGGCCGTCGTCAAGCCCATTTTCAGCTCTCATGGTCCCCTCCCATCTGCACACATATGGGCAGGCCAAATCATCCAGTGCTGCACGCAACCGCTCAGGCCGTGGGACACAGAGTGGATTGGCCACCACGTGTTGCATCCTCAATTGCCCGCTGCGAATTGCTTCCTCCACCTCTCGGGCAGACATCGCCACCGCGAGCCTCCTCAGAAGGCCTGGATATCCGATCGCCCCGACACCCTATCCAAGGTGCGGACGACTCCGTGGGGATGCATGTAATTGCAACTCCATTATCGGTCGAATCGCGGTTCGGACGTCTGCGCTGCCAATCGCCAAGCAAAGCCCGCTTCCAAGACACTCGTCATCCAGACTCAGCTGTCAAGGGATCCATACCCACCAAAGGCTATCTCGCGGCTCGACCGTCGCTCCGTCAACGGGAGCTGGGAGACATGCATCCCCCATCCATCAATTTGAGACGAAGCCCCGCATCACACAGAGCTTGGGCCTACTGCGGGCTGACGGCACAAACGACGACTGGACCGCCAGCCCTAAGCCAACAACGAACGCCGTTTGTAATACTGATACCGTTTGCGATGGATGCTCCACAGCCTTCCTTTTTTTGACTCCTCTTCCACCGCTGTCCACGCGACCATCCCGCATGAATCTGGGGTGAATTCGCGTGCTGAAGGTGAATGTAGAAGCTACCAGGCTCGGCCTCGACTGTTCCCAGTCGGCCCTGTCCAGCAATCACCTCCATTATCCTGTCAGGCCCACGCTAAAGAGAGAGCCCGTGCAATCCTGACAAACTTCGTCACCGCTCGCTTGCCACCCTGGTACCGTCGTATCGGTAGTCGGATATCCAGGGGCCCTGGCTCAAGCTCAACAGAACTGCTGTCAGCATCTGCTGTTCAGTCTGCCGTTGATAGAGGGTTTTTTGTTTCTTCATCACATCCTTCCTTCAAGTACTCGGATACGTGGGCCATCTCCAGGATCATAAAGGTTACTACGAGCCGAACTCCTTCCAGATTTGTAAGGAAAAGGTTAATCCGGTACGGAAAGTGTTCGGATTGGAAGCGGGAAGTCTATGCTTCATAGTCCAGGAAGGATGTGGCCGTGATATGATCGGTGATCTTGGTAGAGGTGTTGTTCTTAGGTAGCTCTGGTCCCAACAGCAGATTTTTGGTGGGGTACGTCTGACCAAAACGTGAGCGATTGGAGAGGAAACCTCAGTGATATACAAACTTCAAACACCTCAATGAGTATTTGCCAAGCTGTGCGTTCCGGCTGACAGACTGCGATAGAGAGGCCGCTAGCCATTGCCTGCTATGAGTATATTTGCCTGTGAGGTAATCGAATCCTAGCCACAGGCTCTCAGACGTTAGTTTTTGCAACATTTCAGCCCGTCCGCTACTCCTTGTGTCCCAAGTAGAAGGGAGGAAAACAACAAAGGAAAAAGACGCGACAACGGCCTAGGAAACACCACTACGCAAGAAGCCATGGAGCACCGACCCCCAGGCGCCCGCACCCGCAGCTCCTGGCAGGTCAAGGCCGCAGCCGGCGAGCCCTTCGCCGTGGTGCGAGTTCGCAACCTGCAGGCGACGGTGCACGCGGCGCAGGACGCATGGGGCCGGTCTGCCAAGGCCCAGCCCCTCCTCGTCTCGGCCGAGGTGTCGCTCCGCGATCCATTCGAGGCCTCGTCGACCGCCGACAAGGTCGCCGCCGACACGGTGCACTACGGCATCCTGAGCAAGGCCATCCTGGCCAGCCTGGAGTGCTACCAGCAGCCGCCTCGCCCGGGCGCCGACGACCGCAAGAGCCTGAGCCTAAGGGGCGTGCTGGAGACGATATGGTCGTCCTTGACGGGTCTCACCATCGCGGGCGCCCGCTCGCCGTCGCGCGCCGCTGGGGACAAGGAGGCGCCGCCGTTCCTCGACACGTCAAGGGTGCGGTCCATGTCCATCACGGTCACACTGCCCAAGGCGTCCCTCCTTGGCGACGGCGTGAGCCTGACTGCGAGCAGCGTATTTGAGCAAGATGGATCTCTGGGAAGTACCACGGCTATATTCGGCATGTGCATGCGCCTTCACGGCCTGCGTGTGCCGACGCTGATTGGTGTGAACCCGAACGAGAGGCTCGCCAAGCAGTTCGTGGTCACGGACATCGAGATCGATAAATTCGACTACGCGCCCGACGTGTATACCGAGCTTGAGACACTTGCTGTCAAGGTATTATTCACTCCTTCTATGTGCCCCGGATTCAGGAGCGAGAGCACACACCCTCCTTTCTCCATCTCCCTCACTCATCTCGACGCGATATGCTAATCCCGGCAACTGCAGATAATCGGAGATTCGACATTCGAGACTCTCGAGGCTCTCGGGTCGCACCTCGCGCGCACGATAATATCAGACTTCAAGCCGCTTCCGACCCAGACATATTCGGGACCCCTCGGCTGGCAGATCAAGATATCCATGGAGAAGCCCACTGCGGTCCCCTTTGCGGACGCGCCGTCGGTGGAAATCCGGGCCGGTGCCGGAGGCCCGCATGATGTACATAGAGTCCAAGATTAGGCCCTCAACCCGCAGAATTCCACTTCTCTCGGCCTCTAAATCTTCCTGTGGAGAGGCACGTCGCCGTTGGTGAGTTGGCTGATGAACCCGGGGTCTGGGTCGAAGAGCATCACGTGAAAGTGTTCGACGGCATGAACTGATTTTAAGGACTTCCAGTTCTTGAACCAGACGTACTAAAGGTGGTTTCCAGCCGGCATCATCAACACAGAGTCTCTCGCTAGGTACCAGCCCTGACTGGGTAGAGAATCTTACCTGATCTCGTGACACAGCTGGAGAGAAGGTCCTATCGACAAAGGCGTCAATTTCTGCTCGCGCCTTGTCCGTGAGGTCGCCTGTGTTCGGGTCCTCGTCGAGCTCGAAGCGAGTCCAAACGACGAGGTGGATAATCCGGCTGTCAATGCCATACGGCCAGTCGTTGAGAAGGATTTTGACGTCGTCTGGGTGTTCGAAGGGTCCGCTGCCCCGGGGAACGATAGGTGACTCCCAGGCCAGCCTCTGCGAGAGGATGAAATTCATGACGCTCCCATAGTCTCGTTTCAGTCCCCAGGTGTACTCCAGATAGCGCCTCAAGTCCGAGGGTTTCCTCCGAAAAAGATCAAGCCTGTTGGTCTCGGTCCTCTTCCTGACATCCTCCCAGGTATCTAGGATGTAATCTGAATCTGGCGTGCTGATGATTCCGCGGTCCTTTTCGGATAGCGACAACAAGAAATCAGGACACTCGGACAGGCGAAGCTCCTCGGGCACGTTGACTTGCCAGTACGGCAGAGGCGCATGATCAGTGCTTCCCATTGGGAGAGTTGCTGAGAGATATCGGTTCAGCTTTCCAGATATTGACGTGCCCAGTGGATGCGCTTATCAGTTCTGGTTGGGATTTCCATGCCATGGAATTCGTCCATGCACGTCGAGCCGAAACTGAGGTATTATGGTGTTACGTGTGTGAATAAATTAATTTTTTTAAGTGTATATACGAATGCATTCCCAGATATCAATCTCTGTGTCCAGTCAGCACTAGACTTTGGGAGATATTCAGGATGTGCAAGCCTTTGATGATGGGGCACCCTGGGACACGCTGGTACCAACCACTGTGTGGACGCTGCCCCTCCCGCGCATTCAGGGGCAACCCACTCCACCCACTGGACACGGTCGGGATCCCTTGATGCTTTGTTGGTTGACCAGACGAATGCCCTGGTCCAGCTGGAGGCAGCGCCATACCGCCTACGCATGCACCCTCGTCCGCGTTGACCGCCTGAAAAAGCGATGAGAAATATTCCGGGAGCACGCTCCGGGCTCTCGTCGCCAGACCATTCTGGGACGGAATTGGTTGGGATAGGTGCCCGGGTTGGGCTGGTTATGGAGCCCAGAAACTTTTTTTTTTTTTTTTTTTTTTTCCTTTTTCAAAGAAGAAAAAAAAAAAAAGCAAACCCGCTCCATTTTGAGTGGGAGGATTCAACACGAAGAAACACGTTCCGGGGCCTCTGAGTTTGATTTGGCAGAAATGGAAACCGCATTGGGAAGTGTACCAACGAATCTGAGCGGTTCCACCCCATGCCAAATATTGCTGTCAAACCAGGCACAGATGGATGGATGCAGCCGTCCCAACGCGGACCAGGGTGGTTTGCACCTGCAGCGCCGGCTATTGGATGACAGCTGCCCGTGTTCACCGGCTTGCGCAGCCAGGATATGTGCCGCCCCTGGTTTAGGGGTGCCCAACAAGCAATGGTGGGCTTGCTCGATATAGTTGGGCACGCCTACCTGTGCCCACCTGAGATAGCTGAAGAGGCTGAGGGATTATTGGACCGAAGCAGGTAATATTGCCAACCCGTAAAGTTATCGTCGGAATGGGGCCTCGATCCGTGTTCCATTGATGCTACGAACCAGTGGTTTGTGGCGAGGCCATGGATGCAAGGGCCGCGATTCCATGGGTGTGCCATGAGAATACGCCGTCAGAAAGAAGGAAAAAAAGCCGCAAGGTCACCGTATATTCAGTTATCCGTGCCTTCGGGGATATCCGCCAAGACCGCATTTCTGTGCATGCATCCCCAGGAACCGACGCCTCAGCCATCATGTGCGTGCAAGGACCAACCAACTAGTGGATTTATGTCTTCTGGCTGCTCTATGCGTTGATAACGGGATGTGGAGAGAAAAGATACCGACTTCTGGCGTGCTAATAAAGGGGGAAATACAGGCAGGATAAGATGAAGGTATTCGTGCTGCATCAAAAAGCACAGGGGCTTTTGATAGAGCCTGCGCCCAAGGAAGATTGGCCCCTCCAACAAAAAAAAAAAAAAAAGGCCCTGCATGTCCCAAACGCCACCTTTTGATGCACGCCCGACGCCTGGGCCGCCTCTTCGGCATTTTTTTCTTCAGCCGCCTTCCCATCACGTTGACGAGGCGATAGAAGGCTTGCATGTGCCCAGTACTTGCTGTGCACCTGGAGATGAGCCCGCACTAACGCACTCCTTTGAGCCTTACCGCAGGTCTTGGGCCTTTCTGGTCTTCCGGAGAGACATTCTGGATACTGTGTGGAACCAAGCCCGCTTGTTTGCGGGGAGAAAGCTCGTGAACTGGGGACCTTTGAGGTGGGCAGGCGGACAGAGCTCCCTGGGCTGAGAAAGCGTAATTAATAGGTGCGGCCCTGCCTCGTCGCCGTTGACTTTCCGTTCTCTTGGTTTTGTTTCCTCGAACTGTGTTGCTGTGGTCGACTCAACGCCAGACTGACTGCTGCCGCTGGCTCCTGTTGGTCTTCATCTTGTGGTGCGTCGCATGCCCCTCTTCATCACAACTTGGTCCAACGTTGCGTCGGTCAAGTGGGTGGTGTGTACCTACCCCTCCAAAGAGCTCCCCTCTTCACCACCTGCACCTAGCATCCGCCCATGCATTACGTCAATCGCCTGCCCAGCGCGCAAACGCACGTCTGCCCGTCTCCGGGAACCACCACAGCCGCTCGCTCACTACCCATGGTCTGCCTACTAACCGTGATTTCAGCCCAACTTCAGTGCTTTTTATTTTCTTTAGACTCGCCTGGCCCCGCCAATTCTCCTTGCCTTAACCATCACCGCGACCTAGCTCCCAACCGGACGACAAACGGCCGCCTACCTGCCTACCTAATATATCAAATCAACTTGACGCCAAATAACTTGCCTTTTCGCAGCCAAGGAACGACGAGATGGCTTCCGCCGTGAAGAACGCCGTCAGGAGTGCGGTGCCTACGCACCTCAAGCCCAACGATGGACAGGATGGCGATGCCGAGTTCACCCAGCGCCACCATGGCAAGACTCGCTCCCATATGGTGAGTAGATCAACCCCGCAAGCCATCTCGCCAGCATTCACTGTCACACCCTCCTTCGCTTCCCTTTCACCCTGTGGCCCAGCCTCCACCGGAGATCAGATACGAGGCGCTACGGCACGCTCCTGGTCGAAGACCACAAAACTCTAGCCCCGGAGCACTTAGGGCGAAACGAAGGGGCGGGGAAGCAGCGGTAATTCGCGACTGAGGAACAGCGAATCTCCCGTCTTGAGCGGTTGCTGTTACCTGGCTCCCGCTGGCCTGATGGCTGGAGAGGTGTCGAGATCTTGCTGTCTTGCCTCAAGTTGCCCACTGCCACCGCCATGACCGACCCTGTGCCTGCTCTCCTTGAACTCCCCATGTAGCTTTTGGAAGATGTCCTCGCCGCACTGAGCCTCGCTCAAGAGCGCGAGCCCCCGAGCGGCGCTGGAGTCTGCCACAAGCCTCCCTGGATCCGTCCAAGACGGACCCAGGCGGAAAATTTCTGTCACATCATCCATGAGGCGCTCGAAGACTGACACGATGGCAATATAGGCGTTCGAGAACACGTCGACCAACATCGCGGCCGCGCAGATGCGCAACGCCCTGACCAGCCTCGGCGAGACTGTCAAGGACCCTCAGCAAAAGAAGGTAAGGCGCTTCCTTTTTTTTTTTTCCTGGAACCCCTCCACATGTGGTGGCGACGTCGCAAACTGACCCTGCTTCGCCTTGTATAGCTTTTCGAGACAGAGATGGACAACTTTTTTGCCCTCTTCCGGCGATATGTGAACGACAAGGCCAAGGGCACCACTGTGTATGTTCCGGACAATCAGCTCGAGCGAAGCCGGAGGGATATGAGTCTGGCGGAGTAACAGCGGCTGACCTGACATCTTTGATGTCCAAACAGTGACTGGGACCGTATCGCGCCGCCTGCCCAAGGCCAGGTTGTGGACTACGATGATCTCGCTAACTCCGAGTCGGTCGGCTTCCTGAACAAGCTCGCCGTCCTCAAGCTGAACGGCGGTCTCGGTACCTCGATGGGATGCGTTGGTCCCAAGTCGGTCATCGAGGTCCGTGACGGCATGTCCTTCCTCGACCTCTCGGTTCGGCAAGTCGAGTACCTGAACCGCACCTACGGCACCAACGTGCCCTTCATCCTGATGAACTCGTTCAACACCGACGAGGACACGGCGGCCATCATCAAGAAGTACGAGGGCCACAACGTCGACATTCTGACCTTCAACCAGTCGAGGTACCCCCGTATCTACAAGGACTCGCTGCTGCCCGTCCCGAAGCAATTCGACTCGTCTATCGATTCTTGGTATCCCCCCGGCCACGGTGACGTCTTCGAGTCGCTCTACAACTCGGGGATTCTTGACAAGCTCATCGAGCGCGGCATCGAGATCATCTTCCTGTCCAACGTGGACAACCTGGGCGCCGTCGTCGACCTGCGCATCCTGCAGCACATGGTCGAGACCGATGCCGAGTACGTCATGGAGCTTACCAACAAGACCAAGGCCGACGTCAAGGGTGGCACCATCATCGACTACGAGGGCTCGGTGCGGCTGCTCGAAATCGCGCAGGTACCCAAGGAGCACGTCAACGAATTCAAGAGCATCAAGAAGTTCCGGTACTTCAACACCAACAACATCTGGATGAACGTCAAGGCCATCAAGCGCGTCGTCGAGAACGACGAGCTCGAGATGGAGATCATCCCCAACGGCAAGACCATCCCCGGCGACAAGAAGGGCGAGTCGGACATTTCCATCATCCAGCTGGAGACGGCCGTGGGCGCGGCCATCCGCCACTTCCGCAACGCCCACGGTGTTAACGTCCCCCGCAGGCGCTTCCTGCCGGTCAAGACGTGCTCCGACCTCATGCTGGTCAAGTCGGATCTGTACACGGTCAAGCACGGCCAGCTGCAGATGAGCTCGAGCCGCTTCGGCGACGCCCCGCTCATCAAGCTCGGCAGCGACTTCAAGAAGGTCTCGGACTTCCAGAAGCGCATCCCCTCTATCCCCAAGATCATCGAGCTGGACCACCTGACCATCACGGGAGGCGTCACGCTGGGCCGCGGCGTCACCCTCAAGGGCACCGTCATCATCGTCGCCACCGAGGGCCAGACGATAGACATCCCCCCCGGATCCATACTGGAGAACGTCGTGGTGCAGGGAAGTCTGAGGCTCCTGGAGCACTGATTCGGTTGACCCAGCCAGGGTCTCTGATTTGTGGGTACATGTTTGTTTTGTTTTTGTTTTATTTTCACTGGGCGGGTTTGGTTGGTTCTAGAATACACCATCCGTCCGTCCCGTATGTTAATTGCGCGGCTGTACCCTCCGGATTAGTACAGTTATATCATATAATAAAAGGAAGCCTCTTTGATGATGTATGACTGTATAGGTATACTTTGCTTTCTCGTAGTATTCTCCATCCTGTTCCATGGACTCCCGTACAGAATTTGTAGGTCTGTTGCCTAGGTAATTATTCTTTGTGCGGAGACTGCCTCGGCAGACATCAGATTAAGCAAATTTTATGTTATTATTTAAATTCCTCGCCAAGTAGGTCGAAGCAAGCGGCTCGACTGGTCACGGCTATTTCCTTCGGTTTCTGGGCTCCTGATACACGTAAGCGACGCTCTAATCTCTGAAGCCAACAATCTTTCGTTATAAGCTAGCTGCCGCAGCCGGGGCAGCCCGAGCGGTCTCGGCGTCGTTGGGGACTGAGCCCTGATCCGGGCTGTGTCTTGGGGCCGCCGCAACACGCGTGCTGGACTTTTGGGGCCTGGATGGCAGGCGTGACCCGTGGCGAAGCGCTCTAAGCACGACAGGGCCTGTGCGCAGCGGGATGGAGGCATGATTTGGGTGCTGCAGTGGTTCATCACCACCACCACCATCAGCCGAGGCGGCGGGCAGCGGCTCGAACCTGGAACGCGCCACGACACACTCCTTGATGCCGCCTTTGGGAGAGGACTCCTGCTGCGACGGCGGTCGATCCTGCTGCCGCAGCTGAATTTCACGGTCAGGGAACTCCTATTTCCCCTTGTTCCCGTTCTTTTTCATGGTTTCGTCGCAAATGCTATCGTGTAGTCAGCGCCTCTGTAGTAGATCAAGATCAAGAAAGGATCGAGGAAACACCTGATGGGTTGGGACAGGCGTGATGCAACAACTTACGGGCAATACCAGAGTCCCGTGGGCTCTGCCTTCAAACCAACGCAGCCCCTATGATCGACAATATTAGTCACACCCCGTTCGCCCAGGTAAGCCTGCCTCGCAAGACAGCACGTAGAAAAGGGCACGGAATGTGATTTACCAGTGAAACCACTCCGTGGGGCACTCGGCGTTATCGCAAGCTACCATGTCGCCGAAGCTTACGTTCTGGCAAATGCAGTACTTGCGGTCGTCGCCGGCCTCATCGTCCTCGATATCCAACATCTCCTCGTCCTCATCGTCCTCGTCTGCCGAACCCCTGTGCTCCTTCTTAAGGCGCGCCACCCCCGAGCCTGGCCTGCCGGCTACGCCCACTGTGGCTTTGTTCTGCTGTGAAGCAGATCCAGGCGGAGCAGCTGGCGTTCCTGTGCGGGAGCTGCGGTCGTCGCCGCTCTGGTGTGACGCGGCGTCGGACAGATCCGAGTCCACCGTCGAAGACGGCGACGCTTTTGCCGAGACCCGCTTGACCCGTGAGAGTCCTGACTTGTTGACCCCGGCAGCCGTGGCTGCGGGTGTGCTTTTCTTCCGACTATGCGAGGAAGACGGCGTTCCAGACTTCCGGCCAGCTCCCCCAGCTGCAGTGCCCTTGATGGAAGCCCTGGGCCCCGCGCTCCCTGCTCGTTGCGCACCGGTCGCGGTCTGGTGACCCTTGGGCGTCCCTGGTCCCAGCGAAGAGTGTCTTGCGAGGCTGCTCGACGTTGCCGGCGCGTTCCCAAGTCCGCTGTTAACCCGCGGCCCCCTCTTAGGAACGCCACTGCCAGGTCCAGCAGACATTTCACGAGCCTGGCGACCAAGTATCATGCTGGCGGCGGGAGTGGCTGGAGCCGAAGCCGACGTTGCGTGTGCCCCCCGCGCCGAGCCGCTCGCGATACGGACGGTGGATGGAGTAGCGGCGGTCGAAGTGTGGATCTGGCTCGATACTGATGCGATGTTGGTGTTGACAGTGAGCGTGATTCGCGAGGGCGGGGGCGGCTGGCTCGCGGTTGGGCGCAAGAGAGACGGCAGCTCATCCGGATCGGTGAATCCAGGCTCGTTTCGGTCATAGAGCATCTTGATCTGCATGTCCAGCTGGCGCAGATGCTTGTCCATAATCATCGTCATCCTCTCGGTCAAGGCGAGCTTCTCTGCCGCCAAGGCGTCTGCTTTGGCAAAATTTTCGCGGATAACGCCGCGGAGGCTCTCCTCGCGCGCGTTTTTCTCGTGGCTGCCGTGAGCTTTGATAAACTTTTGGATGCGAGCGTCCCGATCTTCGATGATCTTGATGCATTCATAATACTGCTTGTCCTTTTCCGCGATCTCATCCTGGATGAACCGGATCTCCTCTGGCAGATTCTGCACACGGTGGGTCCAGTCATCCAAGATCATGGACGGGTCCAGGGCCTCACCCTGAGGCATCTTCTTGACGAAGTCGATGGAGAGATCGTCTCTAGGCATCGTTGTTAACAGCCGATGAAACGGGGTTGAGAGAAAAGTAACGAGCCGCTATCGATGGCAGTGCAAAGACACGCAGATAGACAGGCCTGACGTAGAGCTCTTCTGAGTAGTGACGACGCTAGTACGTCGAGATATCGGCTGCAGTGCTTGATGACGACGCAGTGGCAAGGCACCAAGGGTGGCAACACGGATGGTATGTGTAAGTCACCCTGCTCAGCACCTCCCTATCTCTGTCCTTGCCAAACACCACCCAAGCACGGGAGCACGAGGCTAGGCAGACGAGCCAGGCAGCTAACGGAGGCGGGCAGGTAGGCAGAGAGTGCAGCCGGGGCGCAGGCAACCTAGGCTAGCCAGACGCGACAGGATGACGTGAATGCATGGGACTTGTTGCCAATGAGCAAAGCAGGCCACGCCGAGACGCGAAGATGTCAGAGGCAAGAAAGGAAAAAGGAAAAAGGAAAGAAAGAAAAGAGAGCAGAAGAAGGGCGGGCCCGGCAAGGCGACAAGGGATGGTGGCGGTTGGGGAGGCGTGACGGAGCTCGGAGCGGACCAGGCACGTATAAATTGAGCGGCTCACCTCAACCAGCGTGAAGAGGACAAGTGAGAGAGTGCAGAAATCGGATCTGCCTCGCTGGTGGCGGCCCAAGACTTTGGACCCTTGTCGCCGCAGAGACCAGACACAGGACAAGAGGTTCGTTTTTCGGATGCCTCTGAATCGGTTACGAGCACAGGGGCGAAGTGGGATGTGAGTTGTGAATTGCAGCGTGCGCGTGCTCTGCTGGGAAACCGGAGAAAAGAAATGAAGCCGCGAATCGTGAAATGGACCGGCTGACTTTCAGCCTCTTCCATTTGCCCTTGGCCCAATATGGCCTAGCGCATAAACAGGGGTGAATTCCAGCCACTGGCCGATCTGTACCCCAGCGGCCCCACCCGCGATGCTGCCACTTTACGGCAGGGGTAGAGGTGGAGCTGCGCCCTGTCCAAAGTCCCGAACCTGCAGGCTCAACTCGATTCACTTTCTGCGACAGGCATTCAAAAAATAGCGAATATCGGTGCGTTCGGTACAGGCACGGTCTCGAAAGATATTTCATCTTGACGCCGCCCATCTTGCAACCACCTAAACGGCGTCGAAACAGGCAGGGGTCACGCAGCGAAATCGTCGAGCCACACTCCCGGGATCATCGTATCTTTTTTCTCCCGCCGCTCGCTCCGTGTGCTTTGCGGCTGCGGTATTCGTCCGTCCCTACCTATTGCTACACGCTCGAAACTTGCGCGCATCGACAGAGGAACCGCCAGTGACCTAAGTGGTGCTTGGGTACCTACTAACCCCTAGGCGGGCATCTCGCCGCCTGTCCGGGACATCCGCGCCAGTCTCCCCAGCCTGGCAAGGGACGTTTGTTTTCTCTATTTAATTCCTGTTCCCTTGAAGCCGAACACAGCATATGGCCACCATGGATATCGACTCGTACAGATACCGGGTCCCGCGGCCAAACTATCTCCCCCACAATGTGGACGCCGACGACCGTATAGTGGAGGATTACGTTGTTCCGTTAGACCATGCTAGCGATATGGAAAACGCCACCTACTACAACAAGGTAAAACGGACTGCGCAGGAATTCAACATCACGCGGCCGAAAGGCTACAACGTCTCATTCCACACGAACCCGGACATGGAGAAGCACCACTTTGGCCAGACGCACCCCATGAAGCCGTGGCGCCTCACCCTGTCCAAGAGTCTGATCATGTCTTACGGCATGTCCTTTGCCATGGACAACTACATCTCCCGTGCCGCCACGTACGAGGAGCTGAACATGTTCCACGCGAACGACTACCTGGAATTCCTCGCCACCGTCGCCCCGGAACCGGTGCCGAGGGACGTGGACAACCTGAATCCGGATCTCAAGTTCAACCTGGGCGGCTCCGACTGCCCGTTGTTTGAGGGTCTCTACGACTACTGCTCCATGTCGGCGGGCGGATCGCTGGACGCGGCCCGCAAGATCTGCAACAAGGAGTCCGACATCGCCATCGCCTGGGGTGGCGGGCTGCATCATGCCAAGAGATCCGAGGCGTCGGGCTTCTGCTACATCAACGACATCGTCATCGCAATACTGCAGCTGCTGCGGTGCTACCCCAGGGTTCTGTACATCGACATCGACGTGCACCACGGCGACGGCGTCGAGGAGGCCTTCTTCTCGACGGACCGGGTCATGACCGTGTCGTTCCACAAGTACGACCCCCAGAACTTCTTCCCCGGCACCGGAGCCTTGGACGAGAACGGGCCCAAGAACGAGCGTAACCCCGGTGCACACCATGCCATCAACGTGCCGCTCAACGACGGAATCACGGACGAGCAGTACGAAGCGCTGTTCCAGAGCGTCATCGGGCAGTGTGTCGAGAAGTTCCGGCCGAGCGCCATCGCGCTCCAGTGCGGCGCCGACTCCCTCGCCGGCGATCGCCTCGGCCGCTTCAACCTGCAGGTCCAGGGCCACGGCTCTTGCGTCACCTTCTGCAAAAAACTGGGCATCCCCATGATCCTCTTTGGCGGCGGCGGCTACACGCCCCGCAACGTCGCCCGCGCCTGGGCTTACGAGACGAGCATCGCCATCGACTGCCACACCAAGATCGACCCCACCATCCCGCTCCACACGCCGTGGCGCGATCACTTCCGCCAGGACACTCTCCTGCCCACCCTCGAGCAGGTCGTGGGGGAGCCTCGCCAGAACCGGAACCCCCAGAAGCGCCTCGCGGAGATCGTTCAGCACGTCACGGAACAGATGCGCTTCGTCAACAGCGCTCCGAGCGTTCAGTACTCCGCCATCCCGCCGGACCTGCAGGGTATTAGGGACGAGGTGGAGGCGAAAATCAAAGAAGAAATGGAGGAGAAGGACGAGAACGGAAGGAAAGCAAAGGAGGAAGGAGTCGGCGTGGCGATGGAATTTTGACGCGGGAGAAGGGTGGACACATGTCTATATATTCTCTTCAGCGGCCGTTGCTCAACGGATACGCCATTCCGCCGTCCCCCGGTTCTGGCGTGAGCGGTGTCGGGTTAGCTTCTTGGATAGGGATCCTGCGAGAGGAGAAATGATACCACTTGCACTGACATTCGTAGGTTTTGGATTCGCCATACAGCAGCGCTTGATGCCAGACAAGGCCCGGCATCTCCTGCGGAATACCCTCAATTGTATACTGGCGAGATCTAAGAGCGAGAAAATGGGCATAAACAGGCGATCACGCTTACCGATAGCGACAGGTCCTCCATGAGTTTGACTTTTCTAGAGTGCATCTTTGATAGTCGCCAGATCAAGCATTCCCGCCTCTTCTCATCACCGCATCTTGGCGCGTTTTGTCAGCTGGAAATTTCATAAAAGCTACCGGTCGTACACAGCAATACACAAAGTCAGCGCCGCCGACAACTGGCGCGGCGCCTGGTCGCTCCCAAAGATACCTGGGGGCGATGAAATGGCATGCGCCTCCGACCTCAACCACTGATCACCAGACAACTTGACACAGCCTTGTTACTGACAGACTGGGAAAGCGATCCGAGGGTTCCAGTATTTTAGTAAATATCCCCCTGTTACCTTGAATATGAGCTTGCCAATCTGAAGATGCAATACATAGCCGCTGAAAAGCCCTTCCTCGGGCTGACCTTGCCTTATTCCTCGCCTTACTTCCTCAATCTCTCTTCCCCAAAACCACACTCTTTGGTTATTATCGCCGGAGGACGGTGGATAAATACGTAGCTTTTCTCTTTTTTTTTTCGTCGGCGTCCTAATTCTAGACGCGAAAACACGCCATCACGCGTTACGGTTCGCAAAGGCCGATTCGGCCTCCTCCTCGAGAAGGTTGCGGCTGATCCTCCGAGACTTGGTGCTGACATAGGTAACCAAACAGATGCCCACTGCTAGGCCGGCCGACATCAACATGAGATTAACGGGGACCGGGTTTCCTTGGAACGTCTGGTGGAAGAGGTAATCCAGGCCCGGCTGGGACAGGTTGAAAAGGCCGCTGAGGCAGATGATGGTCCCGTAGACAACGCCAAACGTCCGGAAGCCGAACACCTTTGCGCTGAAGTCGGAAACGGCCGTGTAGTAGAATGGGCGGTACAAGACGAACAGGCAAATGTTGCAGTATGCCGCCCACGCGTAGGGGAGGATCCCAAGAACGCCAATCGCCGTGGCCACGGAAACCAGCGTGATGAGGACCGTGACGGTCCTGGTATTGTCGAGAATCATCCCAATAAACGGGATGGAGATGATACCGCCCAGGGGCAGGGCGAGGTCAAAGAAATTGTTGACCTCGACGGCGCGGTGGTGGCTTCCGAGGAGGGCTTCGTACTGCGGCCGGACGGTGGCCACGAAGTAATTGATCCTCGTCATTTGGATAACTAAGGTAGGTAGGCAGCCAGTCGCGGTAGAATTTTTGTTTCTTGGTGTTAGTCTCCATTCTTCCCAGATGAAGGCCAAGAATGGTCAGTGAGAATGCTTACCAGTGAACAGCATGATAAGAATGAACCACGGAGACGACAGCTGCTGTTTGATGGTGCTATTGTGCATGATGCCCCAGACGCCAGACTTGATGTTCTGGCGCACCTCGCGGTTGACCTGAGTGTCCATCCTGGTCGTGCCCAGCAGCTCTCCGACCTGCTCCTCTCGCTGCTGCCTCGCCTCTTCCTGAAGCAACGCGGTATGCTCGTCGATTTGATCGCAGGGCCCCTGGAGGCCATCAGGCTCCTTGATATCCTCAATCATCTCGCCCACCGTCTTGTACGAGTTCTTCGGCAGCAGCGTGAGCTGGAGGAGAACGACCGCAGCGGGCACGACCAGATACGCTAGAAAGAAGCTCCTCAAGCCGAAGCCGCGGTGTGTGGCCTGGTACACAAGCCGGTAAATCAGGAAGATGGCGCTGGACGAGTCAAAGGCACCCGTCAAAAGGGCCAATATCAAGCCGGACTGGGGCAGCGCGTTGGACAGGTGGAACGAACCCATGTAGATGAAGGGGCCTCCCAAAGCAAGCCCGAGGTAGCCCGCGAGGTATCCGTCGAAAGACAACTGCTTGGCATAGGCTAGGATAACAGCTCCGCCGGCCAAGAAGAAGCTGCCGAGGAGGCCGCAGACTCGCGGTCCCGCGTGGTCAAGGATGGCGCCGATCGGGAGGGCGGCCACGTTCGTTGAGACGGCCGCGACGGTGAACATGAGGTTCATGCGTATCTCGACGCACGTGTCCTCGTCAAGGCCCTCGCCGGATTCGCGCGAGCACGCATCCCGGTAAACACCCTCACTTTTGAGCACCGGCTTGATGGCCGCGTAGCCAACTTTGAAGTGAGGGCGTTTGGCAGTGTCAACCTCGGCCGTCCGGACGATACGATATGTCCATGAGGGGTGGTATCAGTCTTACAAACGATGCCGGATGCGAAGACGCAGTAGAAGACAGCCGAAGCGATCTGCATGATCCTCTTCCACCTCGGAACCTCAAAGGCGCCGACGACATCGGCGGGCGTAACGGGGTGAACGACATTGCCGTGGTCGTCGGGGACAGCCAGAGGGTTGAAGGTAAGCTTCTGAGCGCGGGCGGAGAGCACCGAAGCGTCGGAGCCGCGCCGGGACCTTGTTACGGGATCGCCGGGGACGAATTCGAACTCGCCGAAGGCGGAGACGCGGTTGAGAGACATGGCTTCGTTTCTCTGGGGAGCGCTCCTCTAGAAGATGTTGCCAAACCCAACACAGCCGGCAGATGTGGAGGCAACTCAGGTGCCTCACTGAGCCTGACACCTGCCCTCGATACAGGGGTCGGTCAAGATGGTGAGGGGGCAGCGCAGTGGATCTAGTCGCTGGCGGAGATGCTAGAAAGGGACGGACGAGCGGTGTTTGGCGAACTCAACGGCCTGGTCCTCGCTACATGGACTTGTGGCTCGGGAAGAAGAGGAAAACAAGGTAAATACAAAAAGCAAGGTGAGCCACAGGAAATGACGAGAGCGGAGACCTATTCGCACTCAAATACTCCCGGCCACCCTACGATCGGCCGATGGGGTCGATCTCCTCGTTCCCAGGAAGGACAAGCTTCTTGCCCGTGTCGCCATCCAAGATGCAGGAGAGAAAAAAAGGGAAGAGGAGAGAATGCAGTTGGCCGGGCCTGGCAGCCGCCAAACCCCTCTCTGTCATCCCCACAGGCGTCCGAGGCAGCACATATTTTTCTTCTCTCATCCGCATTGTCGATGACGCGCCGAGCCGATCCATCCAAAATTTTGCCCTCTGGCGAGCACCACATGACCCCTTGTGAAGCAACCAATTGAGACGCCCGGAAACAAACGCCCGCCCGCTGTGGCGCGTCTTGGCAGAAGCAAGTCGACCAGCAGAGATCCCCACCAATGCGCGTGCTCGTTGCAGGCAGACGGCCGCTTTCGGAGAGTGTGCTCAATAATGGTAGGTTGGGTGGGTGGTTGAGTGCTGCTGCAAAATGGTGCGTGTGCATCGTTTGCATCGAACGTGTTTGTGAGCTGTGGCGAACATTGTTGGGAAGGCGATGTCTTGCTCCAAAAGAAAATCAATTGCATCAGATGGACGGGAAGGCGCGCGGGTGGAGCGCCCACTATTCTTCCGCGTCAACGGGCACCTCTCGCACGTGCAGACATGATTATACCGTTGGTCGTCGCGACGACTTTCGCAGACACACCTTGGCTCCTGCAAACACCCAGCAGTTCTCCAATCTCCACCCGACCAGCGAGTGGAGGTAGCAGAGGCAGGCATCTGCACACTCATCAATCATCCAATGTTGATTGGCAAGTTGTCACGGATGGGGTGCATGATTTGGAGACTACCTACCAATATGCTACCTTGCTAGTCCTGCGCGACGACGGCAACTCGCAACGCCAGCTTGGAATTGCGAAGGCTGGCCCTCGATTCCGAAGTCCGGAAATGAGAGCGGTCAATGGAGCTGCTGACCTGAGGGCCACTTTTGGCGGCGCGCGACATATCTTTGGCCCGCTCAACGTCCAAGGCAAAATGTGCGTTGCCTCAAATGGGTGCACGCTACCTCTGGAGCGGGCTGGCTTCATCTGCGCGTCCTCTTGGCCTGCTGTGGTTGGGCGCTTGCAGCATGACCGTCATGCCGCTTCTCCTTTCGGGCCCAGCGTTACTGCCCCTCCCGGCCAGCACAGGTGGGAAGCCATAAGCGCCCTCCTAGACCCCGGGAACCAATCAATCGCCTCAGCGCCAGCAGATTGCCAGAAGCCGAGCAGTCACATCTCCCACCCCCGGGACTTTGCGCGTCCCCCCCCGCTGCTGGCAGCCCGGCCGGTCGCATACGCCCCTCCCCTTTACCAACAAGGCGGAGGATGCGGGAGAGAGTAGCAAGCGTCGGGCAAGACAAGCCATATCTTTTTTTTTTTTTTTTTTGTCTCTCTCTCTTTAGTGAACCCTGTTTCTTCTTGACAATATCTGCCGGCCTCTTCCCGTCACACGTTCAGGACTGACGAGCGCAAGCAGCTTACTGCTCTTCCTGCCCGTCTTCACCTGTGCTCTTTTGGCTTTTTTTTTCTTTACCCCTGCCCGCCGCGACAGCGTCTGGTTACGACTCCTCACATCCCCCTTGTTCCTAGCAGTCCAGACTCCCCTCGAAGCTTGCGTCGCAGCAGCTCAGCTCATCCACCCCGCAGCTGGGTTGGGCTGTTGATCCGCGGCCTCCCATCAACAACCCACCCCTCCCTCCACTTCCTGTCCCTTGCGCGCGGCCCCCGAATCTGCGTGCTTAGTGTCCGTCTTCTCGTCACTCATCCCCAAAAGGCGACTCCTATAAATAAATTCTTGCTCCTCCCGCAGTGCGTCATCGCACGCGCGCCGTCCCTTCTCGTTGCCGCACCTACCTACCTACCTGCATCTGCCGGGAGAGCAAGACACAACCATGGAGAACCGTTCAAGAGGCATCTCGGATGAGGAGCTCTTCCTGAGCCACCCCGCCCGCCAGGGTGGCGACAGCCCGACCGTTGAGCCGCTGCGGATCTTCAAGCCACAGAGCCCCAAACCCCAGGCCGACCAGGCCTCGGGCCGTTTCAAGTATCCGCGGCCGCCGTCGCCGGCCTCGTCGTCTTCGTCCCACCACTCCAAGCCGTCCTTCCCCCTGCCTCCGGGCGCATCGAGCTCTGCCGCGCCCCTCCCGTACCCGGACGACGATGACTTGCGCCCATCCAAGCCGTCGCATGCCCCGCGACCTCCCTACCCCTCGGACAGCGTGCGCAGACCGTCCAACAACAGAATCCAGACGAGCAGCCCCGCCAACTCCGCCGGGAGCTACAACGACATCTCGCCGCGCCTGAATCTCAGCACCGGCGCCGAGAAGAAGCCTGGGCTTGCCGAGCGCCGCGGCACCGCGCCGACAGCACTCTCGCCCACAAGCGACGATGGCGACAAGGATAATCTCTTTGCGAAGCCTGTGGCCCAGCCCAAGCCGCAGCCGGCGCAGCAGGCGCAGCCCAAGCCACACTATCCGCAGCCCAAGATCTCGACTGCCTACCAGAACAAGCCGTACTATCCCCCGCCTGGCGGTAGCTCTTCGAGTCCGGCCCCGGGCCCGGCTCCGGCCAACAATGCAAAACACCACGAGTCTCCCACAGACTCGCTCCATATGCCACAGGAAAGCAGCGTAAGCCGCTTTGCGTCGACGGCCTCCACTTCGACCACCCGCGCGAGCCGTGGGTCACCACCTCCTCCGGAGACTCCCGTCGTTGAGCCGGGAGTCCGCCCTGGCGATGGCATCGAGGCTCGGTACGCCGCCTCGGGCATCTCGGGCGCCGCTACCCTGAGCGGTCTACAAGCGCAGCAGCTGCAGAGCTCCGCAGCTTCACAGCGCCTCGCCCAGTACGGCGGCCAGCCACCCCCGCCGCGCCCCTGGACACCCACAGAGACCCCCGACCAGCAGCCGCACGGACCCCCGACCGTCTACCAGGGATCCGATCGGGTCAAGGAGACGCCCCAGCAGGCTGCTAATCCCGCGCAGGCAAACCAGGGGCAGCAGCCGAGCCTTCAAGTGAGCATATTGGAGCAGGACTTCGCTCGTATGCAAGCATCCACTCCCCCTCCGGCCTACACTAGTGTCAACCCTGGAGGGAACTCCTCGTACCCCAACGAGAAACAGCGCCCTACAGCGCAGCAGTCAACGCCCAACGCCCAGCAGCAGCAGCAGCAGCAGCAGCAACAATCACAGCCGCAGCAACCACAGCAGCAGCAAAACCAGCAGCAGCAGCAACAGCAGCAACAGCAACAACACCCTGCCTTATCTGCCGCGGGAACATCCGCTGCCGCCACCGCCGCGGCGGCCGTCGCTTCCGGGCCCGGTGCCAGCGCCAGCGCTGTACACGCACCTGTGGCCCAGAACCCAGAGAAGAAGCAGCAGCAGCAACAGTATGCGAACCCGCTCGCATCGCCCGCTCTTCAGCACCAGGGCCACCCTGCGTTTGCAAATGATCCCAGGCCAGAGAACGCTGGGCAGAACGGCCAGTCGCCCATGGCTATCTCTCACACGCCTTCGGTGCTGCACGCGCAGAACCCGGCCTCTCCTCCCCCACTGCCCGAGGGCTGGATCTCGCACCTCGATCAGAACTCGGGCCAGTACTACTACATACACCTCGCAACTCAGGCTACGCAGTGGGAGTTTCCCAAAGGCCCCAACCCCATCAATCACGAGACGGCGCCGCTATCGCCCACTGCCTCGACCTATGGGAACCCACTGGCCTCGCCGTTCCTCGGAAAACAGGGGATGGGTTCGCCGGGCCTTTTCCCACCCCAGACTCCGGGCTACGCCGAGAGCATCATGAGCGTGGCAGCCTCGGCAGCCCCTACCGCGGGCTTTACAGGTCCTCCGCCCAGCTCCGGTGTTGACATCTTCAAGGTTGCGCCCACAAACGGAGTGTACTTCGGCCCCTATCTCCGTTACGTCAACATGGACGTCGAACGGGGCGTCTGGCTAGGCAGCATCATGATTGTTACAGACGCGCCGCAGCCGCCCACTATCCATATCCACCTGAGCGTCGATCTATCACCCAACCCGCGCATGCTCAACCCGCACCCGATCCACACCCATCAGCGCTGGACCTTTTACAAGTACGACTTGGATCTGCAGATGGGCGAGCAAGGGACCGAGCGCTGGACATATGCAGTCACGTCGCACCTGGGGTGCACAAGATACGAGTTTGTGGTGGCCGGGCGGCAAGAGGCCTGCTGGCGGTTTATCGCGCATTCGGGCAACGACTTTGCGGCATCGACGTCGCAGAACGAGAGGGCCAAACTCGGAGGTGTTGGCTTCATGTGGAAGGATGTGCTGCAGAAGAATGTCGACTGCGGCGGTTTCCACGTCCAGCTCGGCCTTGGCGACCAGATTTACGGTGATAGGCTCTGGAAAGAGGTCCCACTGCTCAAGCAATGGCTCTCGCTGCAGGGGAGGGAGAACCGCAAGACGGCGCAGTGGACGGCGCGCCACGAAGAGGACGTCACCCACGCCTATTTCCACTACTACACCTCGCACTTTGATCAGCCATTCCTCAGAGAGGCGTTTGCTCAGATCCCTCACATCCTGCAACTTGATGACCATGATATGTGAGTCCGCACAGTCGTCTTTTTTCTGCGCTACAAACGCAGCGATGCTGACATGCCCTATTCCAATCCTTGGCAGTTTCGACGGATTCGGGTCATATCCGGACTACATGCAATCGTCGCAGATTTTCAAAAACATCGGCAGGGTAGCCATCGAGATGTACCTGCTCTTCCAGCACCACACGACTGTAGAGATCATGCGCAATGTCAACACCGACATTGATCTGTTCACCATCTCGGGCGCCGGATGGCACTTCGTCAAGTACCTTGGGCCCGCCGTGGTGGCCGTCGGCGCCGATCTGAGGTCGGAGCGGACACAGTCACGCGTCATGGCTGGGCCGACATACCAGGGCATCTTTCCCAAGGTGGCCATGCTGCCGCCCAGCGTGCAGCACTGCATTTGGATGCTGTCAGTGCCGCCAATCTACCCGCGGCTCGACACGGTGGAGAGTCTTGCCAATACCTTTGCGACGGGCAAGAAGGCGGTCAACACGACGTACAACATCCTCGGCAAGGTGACGAGCTCGGTGGCTGGCGTCGTGGGCGGCAAGGAGGTGGTGCAGCATGGCTTCACGCACGTCAAGAAGGCCGTCGGGAAGTCGGGCCTTATGGGCAACGTGCTCAACCAGTTTGGTGACTTCGACTTTGCCGAGGAGCTCAAGGATCTGTGGACGCACGAGACCAAGGACCTCGAGCGCACGTACCTGATCCGCACGCTGCAGGGAATCTCGCAGCAGAAGGGCATCAGGATGACCTTTCTTTCTGGAGGTGAGTTTTGGCAGTGGCGGGCTCCCCAGACTTCTTGTCGAGATCACGCGAGACTAACTATCATAACAGGCGTCAACTGCTGCGGGGCAGGCCTGGTGCACGACCCGTCGCACCCAAGCGACCACAAGACAATGTACCAAATCATCACGTCGCCCATCGTGGCGGCGCCGGCCAACGGCTACATCCTCAAGATGCTCCACAACTCCAACAAGATGCTCTACGTTCCTACCAACGGGACCAAGTCGACGGGAGAGGTGTCGGACACCAAGGAGGACATGATGGAGATCTTCCAGGTCGACGCGAGCGGGGCGTCGCGCGAACTCAAGAAGCTCATGGGCCGGCGCAACTACGTCGCCATTGTCGCCTACGATCCCGAGTCCATCCCGGGCTCCCAGTACGCCGCCAGCATTATCAACGGCGGCCAGCCCCAGCAGCAGCAGCAGGGACTGTCAAAGCTCAGCCTCGCGGTCGACTTTGTCGTCCAGGGCGACAGCAACTTCAACTCGGCGCCCACCAAATATGGGCCCGTTATTGTCCCGCACCTCGAGTACGGCCACTAGAAGTCACGGCCGAGCAATATTTCTTTCTTTCTCTGCCGATTTCGATTCTTCGCACCAATTCCCTACATACGTCTGTATTTCCAGCTTTTTTTTCATATAGTCTTCGTTTGCTTGCGTGGATAGTATCTGCCTCCTCTTTTTCCTAAGTATTCCTTTTTTTTTTCGCAGGGCGCGGTCGCCTGCCATGTATCTGCGATATATATCCCATCTACATCATGCTAGTTACGCCTCTGTACTCTCCTCAGTCGACCCTCCAGTGCTTCGATTGCCGTCGCGTCCTTGTCTTGCCAGGTTCTTAGCTAGATGTGATTTAGCGGAGCGGATTTATACACATGTACGTTTGATCCCTTTGTAGGTAGCTTAGTTTACGACCAACCAGTTCGCATTGTCAAGGTCCTTGGCGCTGTGTGTTTGTGATAGTTAATGAGTGGTCTTTTGCTTTTATCTTTATTCTTGTTGGTTCAGTAACCGAGACTGGCACTGATCTTTTCTTCTGGTATCATCAAACCCGTTTAGGGTAACAACAGCAACGCACATGGAAATCTTAGAGCTTTCCTCCAGCACGCATCTCTATTTTCTTTAACCCTGCATTTTTAAGCCGGCTTCGAGCATGGTAGTCCTCATGCACGCATATTCCCCTCTATCGTGTGATTCATCTCTTTCCCCCTTGCTGGGGCAGGCCCCTCCGCTCACACGTCAAAGAGCGCCTTGAGCTCGGCCAAGGTGTCGTCGGGTGAGGTGACGGTGTGGCCGATGGTCCTGGTGTCCGAGTAGATCTCGTAGTCGTTGCCGCCGGGCATGGTCTTGTCGCCAAAGAAGTGGATGGTCCTGTAGGTGATGCCGTCGGGCTTCTTGGCCTCATTCTCGAGGTGGTTGAGGCAGTAGGTCTTGTCCCAGCCCTTTGGGAAGACGTCGAAGGAGATTTCGCCGCCGATGGAGAAGCTGTTTTTTTTTTCCTGGGGGTTAGCAACCCAGATGGGATGGATGTCTCATGATGACAAAACACTCACGTCAGGCCAAAATGTCCAAACTTCTCCTTGAGCGTCTCGACAAACTTGGCGCGCACCTGGTGCACGTTGTCATAGGCCAAAAAGTCCTTGCGCTCCTGGTGCGAGGCGTTGCGGCCGATGGGCGAGACGTTGATCATGCCGTTGCGGAACTCGATGAAGGTGCCGCGCTTGACGGGTATGTCGAGGTCGGCGATGTAGTGCAGGATGAAGCTCGCGAGCTCCTTGTACTTGGCCTCGCCGATCCACTCGATGAAGCTCGTCGACGGCAGCGGCTCGCCGCTCTTGAACGCCGTCAGCCCGTTCTCGGGGAAGCAGTAGTCGAAGAGCGACGTCACGTTGACGTCGGCCGTGCCCAGCTGCTCCTGCTGCTTGGGCAGGTTGGAGCCGCCCACGAAGCCGATGGCGCACTTTTGCCGCAGCCGCGAGAGCGCCGCGAGAACCTCGGGCGTCACGTCCTGCCGCGCCGGCGTCAGGGTGCCGTCGACGTCGAACAGGCAGATAGTGTCCTTGAGCGGCCGCTGATCCAGAGATGGGTATGCCATTTTTTTTTTTGTTTGGGCTTTAGCTGTGCCGACCGTGGAGGAGTGAGTGATCGGGGCTGAACGAGGTAGCAAGGGAATCTATGTAGGCTGTTTTTTTGTTTTTGTTCGTTTTTGTCTTGTGTCGAAGCATGGCACCAAGACGAGGAGGCGGTCAGGATCGGAGCTTTTGGCGATTTACATCCAAACAACCCGACCCGACTAATGGACCCGCAAGGCCGCCCTCCCCGTCCAATTCAATGGTTGGTTGTTGCTTGAGCTCCCGTTGCCATACAGTGGCGGGTGCCCGATGCGTACGGAACAGCACGAGCTTCAGCGGTTGGACGGCAAGAGCCCCGCCCCCGCCAGCAGGGACCACAGGCGGAGCCGGCTGCACGATTCACTATTGTGAGGTATCCACACCATCAGATCAGATGCTGTGCTACAGGGAAAATTGGATTGATGCATTGTTTTTACGAGGGTCCCCGTTCTAATGCTTTCCATTCTAGATATGTGCCTATTACTAGGTACCTATGTGACGACTCGGCGGCCGAGAGCCAGGTGTCGTAGCGCTTACTGCATGGATACCAACCTAGCTACCTAGCTGCCAATGGGTAGGTGTATTCCAGCGTGGGTATGGAATATTTGGTTATTGATATATTACGAATAACGATTCAATGGCATATCCTGAAACCTGGCAGTCAACAGCCACTTGCCTCTGCCCTTACCCGCCATCAGGCGCCCTGAGCACTTGCTGTCCAAGCCCCAGTCATCTCGACAACCAGGTTGATCATGGTGCTGATGCTCCAGATCCCAATTAGGCTGAAGCCGATCTTCCTGCTCATGATCCACTTGTTGGCCGGAACGGCGACAAGCAGGAATATCAGAGTCAGAAGCACGGTAAAGGCCGACACCATCAGCGTCTCCCCGACCTCAATGTGATACGGCTTGTACTTCAGCGGCCTGTTTGGGTGTTTACCGTGGCTCTCGTTGGCCGCCTTGATCGTCATCCACCCACCACCTATTCCAATCCCCAGAAGAATGTTGAGCATCGGCCCGCCGAAGCACGCGGATCTATGTAGTTTCGTACAGGTCAGCACATGCATATCCAGGGAGCAAGAGTAAAGCGTAGAGCGAAGGCATGGATGCTATCCACTTACAGCGCCATCACAGGGTAGCCAAGTCGCGCAACCGTGATGTCGGCAATCAGATCACCCAGAGAGTTCCCGACGGCGAATATGGTTAGTCCGAGGATCGCTTCGGAGATGCCGAGGATGACGCCAAACGTCTTGAGTACCCCAACAACCTCTCCCGCTATCGTCGAGATCCATGCGACGCTAATGATGAATCCGAGGAAGCAGAACAGGAAGTGGTAGCGGGGTCGCACATCGGGCGATGTGGTCCGGAGCATAACCGCCAGGAGGACCAGAGAGACCAGCAGCGAGCAGAGGAGCAATTTTGCCAGTATCTTGCCGGGATGCTCCAAGTCCTCCCGCATATTGGCCCACACAATCAAGACAGTGAACACGGGCCCAGTGAAGATCTGCACGCACACGAGCCAGCGGTTCCACCCCAGCGCGTCGTCGCCTGCCAGCGTGTCGCTACCAGTTGTCAGTCCTGGGGAGTCTTGAGCCCTCTTGGCCGCCTGCGGTGATAGCCCGGCACCTCCCACCCCGCTAGGTGAGCCTGCATCGGGCACCACAAGTAGGGGTGGCCCCAGCAGGGGAGTTGTGTGTTCAGACTGGCGTGGGTCGCGGCTATTCCGGCGATACCGCTCCCACTCCGTCTCCGGCTCGATCGAGGCAGCGTCAACAGTCAGGCCTGGCCCTTCAAGGCGGGACCGGTCAGTGGCCGGATCGCCTTCGAGGTCGTCAATGCCCGGAGCCTCGGTTTCGACCACGGGGAGCGTTATCACAAGCAAGAAGATGCTCGGCACAGAGATGAGGCTGACAAACTTGTCCCATATGGATTTTTCTGCCCAGCCCTGGAGAGTTGGGAAGAGCGTGTGGCTCATCACCTGGGGAGGAGGAAGGACCGAATAAGGCCACCACCGGACAGGCTGAGAGCGGCGCTCATGGATCTCGAGGCCAAAATAAGACTGGCTGGCCGCATAAGGAGACGCTTGGGCAGTCATCAGGGGCGAGTGCGCGTCGGGAGTCATGGGCAACGGTGACTCGGACAGCATGGGGAACGGCGACAGCGAAGGCGAGGAATAGCCACTCGACTGCGGCTGGGGGCTCGGGATCTGGAGACCGAGGCTCGCTGCCGACGCCGTCGCAGTGCCCTCAGACACGTGAGCCTCGGCTTCATAGACGGGCGGGCGCAGATGCATATCTGACGGTGGCGGCGCGAGGGCGTCATCCTTGGTGGCACCGGGCAGGCCAGGCTGCAGGGGCATCCCCCCACCCAGCCCCGCGGTGGCGTCGGTAGGAGAGAGAGGAGTCCTTGGCGACTCCATCACTATTACAGGCGCCGCGGGTGTCCCTGGAAAGCTCCAGTCCAGTGGGAGGATGCCGTGGGATCGAGCCCGGTCTCGCCCTGCCGAGGAGGTTCCATCGCGCGGGAGGGACGACCAATCGAAGCCCGCCGGCTCCGGCCGGGCCCGGTCTGTACTCTCCGACTGCCCCCGAGAATGCATCGGCGCCAGCCGCACATTGCCCGACACGCTGCCTGCCCTTTGCAGCGATGCGAGCACTGACCGGAACTCGAGCGCACCAACGAAGCTCGGCCTGATGTGGCCCAGAGTAGTGTTACTCCTCGAGCCGCGGGGTCGATTGACACGCATGCTGTTGGTCACCTCGGCGGCCACTTGCATGTCCCGAACGATATCATCTTCGTCCTCGGGTGCGCCGACATCACCGGCCCCTATCGGCGGTGGCGCTTGTTCGAGGACGCTGATGTCGAGCATGGTGTCCGAGGCCGAACGGCTCGCGCGTGCGCCTACGGGTGCCGTGTCGTCACCATCATCATCTCCGTCGTCGTCCCTGTAAGGCTCAAGCTCATCCGAAGGCTCGCCGGTGGGCCCGGAAAAGTGTGCGCGGGCGGCCGCCTCCCTCTGCCGTCTCCTTTTGCGGCGTGTCGAGAACCAGTGCCAGGTGACGACCATGACGACGTAGAAGAGATAGAACGAAACCATGACGCAGCATTCCCAGAGATGCAGGTTGCCATCGGCAAGGAAGACCATGGAGAAAGCTACTGCGAAGATGAAGAAGCAAACGTCGCGCACAAATGTCCGCCTGGTGACCTTGAACTCCCGCACCAGAGCCATCGATCCGGCAACGACGGCGGTGATAAAGCCGGCGGCGCCGATGAGCTCGCCGACAGCCATGCTGCCGCTGTTGGAGCCCATGGCCGCGAAGGTGCTGAAGACGTCCGGGGAGCCATTGCCAAAGGCCAGGAAGGTGACGCCGGCGAGGCTCTCGCTGAGGCCCAGGATGTTGGCAATGGTGCTGAGGTTGACGCTGAAAAAATCGCTCGCAGCGATGCCGATGGTGGAGAAGAGCAGGCCCAGCCAGGCGGTGAGCAGAGCGAAGGCGAAGGGCTGAACGTGCGCCAGGCCGCAATAGTAGAAGTTAAGATAGGACAGCAGGCCAGCGTCATCGTCTTGGCAGTGCGCACGCACGAACGCGCATTGGTCCTCTGCTTGGTGGACGAGCCGGCACTCGGTATCCTCGGCCCGGGCGCGCAGCAGCGACGGCTGGCGCGAGCCGGGTGCTCCGGCGTGGCGCACAAACAGCGCATATGTCGCCAGCAGCGTGATGATCAGGGTCGAAGTGTAGAAGGGCCTGCTCAGCCTTGAGCCGAGCCTGGCCCTGCGTGGCCTTGGCCTCGGCGATGGCGGCGTGGCCATGGCGGCGGCGGCAGTGCTGATGGTGGATGGTGTCGTGTGCTCGTCACGGGTGCCATGCGCCGCGCCGAGCTCGGATATTTCTGTTCCTGCAGCCCTCGATGGTTGAAAAGCATGATGTCAGGCCATCACGGGCCTTAGGTGGGCGCGCTGCTGGATGGAGTCTAGGCAAACAAGGGCTAAAGAGATGGATGTACGCGCAGGTTGGAGAGAGAAGGAAATGGGGATGCGATGGGGCCGGTGTTTTCTCGGCAGCCAGGAACTCGCGCTAGGGGCCGAGAGGCAACGCGGCCGAGCAGCCGTGAGCAGAATAAGAGTCGCCGAGCAGATAAGGAAGTACAGGTAATTCAATGTAAAGATGCCGTTTTCGGCTCGTGAGGACAGCAGGATAACAGGGGCTGGAAAAGCACAGCGGTGGTAATGACTTGTTGCTGCCCTCCAGCTCCGACAGTCGGTAGTCTGACTCGGCCTTTGAATAAGGGACGGAAGCTGCCACAAACGAGCGTTCCAGCCTCTGCGAAGAGCTGACTTTTTGTCAGGGGCTGCGATGAGGAGGCCGGCACACGACGCCAACAGCAAAGCTCTGGAGCAGGCCCCGAGCCGAGAAAGGCGAGACCACGGGGTTTCAAGAGGCAAACAGCCAGTGACGACGGTGTTGGGGGAGGGTTGCACCGAGCAAGAACAAGCAAATCCAAAGAAGCAAGGCGACCATGTACCTGGAACGCTGCACGGCCTTTATTCGCCAGGAGCTTCTCCCAGCGGAGCACATTCGAGACGACGTCGGTGCCGACAGCCACTGGGTCGGCATCTGTTCTAACCCAATCAATCGTTTCCATGACTTCCATTGGGCAACGCCGGATGATCCCAAATCGCAGAATGCCAAGTGGCTAGGCACGACGACGTCAGTGTAGCTCAGGCCCACCACTCTCCACTGTCACTGTCACGTCGATCTTGCTGTGGCGCAGCGGCTGGTCAGGGGTGTGTGTGGCCACTGTGTGGTGGCGCCCATCAGACGAAAACCATCTGCGTGGTGCTGGGTCGAGCCAATTCGATGTTTGTTTACTTTGGATTAGGGATCCGACCAGCTCTGACGGGCAACCAAAAACCGCGACCGCCGCCAACCCCGCCATCCCCAAAGATAGCGCGCGAACGATAGGGACAGTGAATGAACAAGCAAAAATCAAAGTAAAACAGAACTGCAAGCGCCATCGATGCGATAAACTGCCTCGTCACCGCCATTCCCCTTGTCGCCAAGCGACATAGCCACCCAAAATGCCCCGCGTCACGCAGGTGTCGCGCAGCAGCAGCAGGAGGAGTACCAGCAGGCAGGTCTCCGGATCCATCTCACAGTCTCCCTTCAAGTCGCCCGTAAAGTGAGGCCTCTCCTCCTCCGCATGCGGAAACAGCGTGCGCCGCCTCGCGGGCGCGCGGGCGGGGACCAGCTAGCTAACCCCACGGCTCACAGGATCCCCCTCAATGACGATGCGCAGGAGAAGGCCCAGCGCATGCACTCGCGCCAGGCCCTCCATGAAGCCCAGATCAACCAGCTCAAGGCTGCCGCCGCGACTCCCTCGAAGCGATCTGTCAGCATCCGGCTGGAGGACCTCGACAATGTCAACTCCTCGCCCGGCTCGGACCCTCGCACTCCCCGCTCCCGCGCCAGCGCCGGCGGCAAGGAGCCCATGATCGTCGACGATGACGGCTTCGTGGTCGGCGGTAGCGCCGTCACGCCCATGAAGCGCGTCCCCATCCTGGCCAACTTCGAGGAATGGATGAAGATGGCAACCGACAACAAGATCAACCAGGCCAACTCGTGGAACTTTGCCCTGATCGACTACTTCCACGACATGTCACTGCTCAAGGAGGGCGACGGCGTCAACTTCCAGAAGGCGAGCTGCACGCTCGACGGCTGCGTCAAGATCTACACCAGCAGGGTCGACAGCGTAGCCGAGGAGACCGGAAAGCTCCTCAGTGGCCTCGCAGACAGCCGCGACAGCAAAAACAAGAGGGCCGAAGGTGACGCCGAAGACAGCGGGGCAGAAGACGAGGTGGATGAGGATGGCAACGTCATCAAGAAGCCCAAGAAAAAGGTACGTGACGCCGCGCAACCCCTGAGCCACAGGCGTGCCGACCCTGGAGGATCGACTCGAACTGACTTGTCCCGTCTCGCCCGAACAGGCGCGGTCGGCCGAGGCAACCCTTGCGCCTTCGTTCGCGTCTCTTCAGCTGAAGAAGCTCGAGCTCGAGTTCGCCGTGGACCCCTTGTTCAAAAAGGCATCGGCCGACTTCGACGAGGGCGGAGCCAAGGGCCTGCTTCTCAACCACCTCATGATCGATACCCATGGCCGTATTGTTTTCGACAGCAGCGACGACACAAATGACAGCTCGGAGGTCAGGAGAAGCGGTACGGTAGAAGATGGTGATGGCACTGGACTAGATGTCAACGAGGCCGGGGAAGCCGAGTCCGCGCCCCCCACCGATGCCAAGGAGGACGACTACGAGGACGCCGACATCGATGTTGGTGCCCTGGGCGCGCGTTTCTTTTCCGAACTCGCCCGCCTGGATGAGTTTGATGTTTGCCCTTCGCTCAAAACATTCGATCTCGGGGACCCTTCTGGCAGTATGGACATCCCCTTCCTCCGCGCACCCGAAGACTGGAGACAAGACTCGGACAAGGACAAGACACCGGGCCCGGACGGAGTGGGAGACAAGTCGGGCATGTACATCGACGATGACAACCCGCTTGGGTTCGACGATGACGAAGGCCTTGGCGGTTTCGATCTGGGCGAGGTCAATATCAATTTCGGCGAGGGTGGTGAGGCTTGGGCACGGGAAGCAGCCTTGGAGCCCCAGATGCGTGTTTTTGACGCAGGGCTCGGAGACGACGGTGCCGTCGGGGACGGTGTCGATATGCTCGACAAGGGCGAGGGTGATTTCGTCGTGTCCATGTCGCACGCCCAAAAGGAGGACAAGGTGCACGAGGACATCCTCAGCTACTTCGACCAGGCGCTCCAGAAGAACTGGACCAGCGCTGAGCACTGGAGGATCCGCAAGATCAAAGACGTCAACAAGCCGGCCGCTCCGGCACGGCAGAGGAAGGAGAAGGAGGCTTTCGAGATCGACTTCTTGTCGCCGCTCGACCCTGCTCTCGGCGACGTCATCTACACCCAAGCCTCGGGCAACGCAGCGATTTCGATGCCAAAGAAGGACTGGAAGTCCAAATCGCGAAACCTCATCCCCGATGATAAACACTTCAACTCCAAACAGCTGTTGTCGCTGTTCCTCAAACCGAAGGCGCGCCTCGGCCGCAAGCGGAGACTTGGTGGCGGAGGCGGCGGCGGCGTCTTCGGCAATGCGCACGAGGAGCAGCAAAACGACGTACCCGAGGGCCACATGGACGAGGCGTTCTGGGCGTCCCAAAAAGCGCCGTTGATGCAGTCCACAGAGCGCTCGGGCGACGACACGGGGCTGGCGCAGGGCGACTACGACGCCAACTTCTTCGACGACGGCCTTCCGTTCGCGGGCGGGGACGACGACGACATGGACGAGTTTGCCGACGCTCGCGAGCACTTCTCGCCCGGCGTCGACGGGGCCATGCTGGGCGACCCGGGAGTCACGGACGCCTTTGGGACCGCCTTCAACGGCCTGACGGTTACGAACCCGGCCGACCTGGCGTTTGGCACCATGTTGGTGACGCAGAGCAGGCGGGTGCGGCCAGAGTACGTGCAGTACGCGCGAGTCGCCAAGAAGGTCGACGTCAGGAGGCTGAAGGAGGAGATGTGGAAGGGAATGGGCCTCGAGGCATTGGATAATGTGAGTGACCCACCCCTTTCCCCCCTTCCTTTCCTGTCGCGTTATAATCCCCAGATGAGTGTTGCTGACGAACTCTTTTTTTTATTTTTCTTCCAATTAAACACAGTCCCGTGAACAATCCAGAATGCTCACGCCGCCTCCTGATGCGGCCGAGGCAGCCGGCCCTGCCAAGGAGGTGACACTAAAGTTCACGGATGTCATGAACAACCTGCAGAAGGTGTACCCCAAGACGGTCATGGACGACATCTCGACGAGCTACTGCTTCATCTGCGTCCTGCATCTGGCAAACGAGAAGGGACTCATCATCGAAAAGACAGAGGACCTCTCGGAGCTCGAGATTCGCAAGGACTGGACCGCAGAGATAACAGAGGGTGGCGAGTGAACGAGTAAGAGGCGGCTTTTTTTTTTTTTTTTTTTTTTTTTTTTTTTAATTTTCTCCATGCAGTCATGGTTCGATTTTGCTATTGACGCTCACGCTGGGATGTCATGAGACTTTGACATTGGAAAACCAGTATGAATGATGAGGTGCGGGATACATGTTTTAGCCTCCTGTTTGCTGTTTGTTTCTCCTTTATCTAGGTGCTTCTCTTGGCACGGCATCGCTAAGTTACGTCTGGTGGTATATTCGCTTGGGGTCTTGTTGCTGTATGTCGAGGGCATGGAGCCATCGAACGACGTTGATCTTGAGTTGGCTGGCTTTCTGTCAACAGTCCTTTTATCACCCTTAATTTTTCATCATGTCCAAGGATCTGATACCATGTAACCGCGGGACCCCATTGCCACAGTGGCAATTTTCTTGTTTTCTTATTTTCACTCCTCCTGTCTCATCCCCTCCTTGGCTGTGACGGATGAGACTGGACCATCACGTGCACATCACGAGTCGTAAAAGTATACGGAATTTGGCCTGGTGAGCTCCGAACGAGCGGAACCAGGACCGATCATCTAAAAATACAAGATGTTTAGAAACCACGGCGACACATGCTCATCGAGCGGGGTCGCCACGCGAAAGAAACAAGGTAACAAGGCCAGGCGAGGCCGCAAAGTGTTGCAGACGCATTAAATCCTTTATTTCTCGCCCTCGTCGTCTTTGGCCATCGGCTCTGGCTGGGGCTCTTGCGCCGGCGGAGGTGCTTCAGCTGCGTCATCGAGAGCCTTGATGACCTCGGGATCAAGACCAGCTAGGATGTCGTCCAGCCTCGCCTCCAGTCTGGACAGATCATCCTCCAGCGAGGAAGCAGCCCTTTCGCCTCTGGCAGGTAGTAAACCCCCAAAAAAATCGAGTGGAAGAGAAGTCAGCTATGCCAATGAAGTTGGCTCGACATTGGGATCGAGATGTAGATGGATGGATGTCCAGAAAACAGAAAAGGATGGCCAAAACGGCCCACATCTTTTTCCATTTGTTGTGCCGTGAGCCTGACACTCGATAAGCCTTGGAGCAAAAAAGGGCTGGACGCCGACCACTCACGCGGAGCCATTACGTAGCGAAGGCCACGCATGTCATGAATGAGGGCAGATTGGGATGGATGGGTCCAATAGGGAGCGAGCAGCAAAGCCGGCAGCCAAATCCATGCAGGGCGCCAGACACGACACGCACACGGGCTTTTCTGGCGTGACTCCCCACTCATCCGAGCCACGAGGGAGGTCCCGTCCGAGCAAGGATAGGGAAGGGGATTGGTGGCAAAGAAGGGATGAGCGCCAGCCCCCCTGTTCAGCTGGGGGAGGATGGAGGTGTCCTGTGAGCGGGCTGGCGGCTGGCGTGCGGGTGGGTGGGTGGCTGCCAGAAGGCCTGACTGACTGGTGGAGCTGGGGAAAAAACGAGGGGAGGGCGTCGGTGTGGGAGAGTGTGCGAGAGAGAGAGATGGGCGTAAACAAAAGAGGAAAAACAATAAAATAAAATAAAATAAAGAATAGGCGTAAAGGAAGGGGAAAAAAAAAAAAAAAAGGAAAAAAAGTCAGGGTCCGGAAATGTGGCACATGCACACACCCCCAGTCCGTGGGATATCAGGGGTGGGAGAGCGGAGGGATGGAAGTGTTACAAAATTTGCAAAATGGTGCCATTCTGACTTTGCTGTGTTTGCGAAAGGGGAAACGCCACGGATGGGAAAGAAAGGCTAAATGGAGGCGGTGGGTCCCAGACCTACCTATCAAGATCTTGCAAGGCCTGGATGATGGTTGGGGGTTCATTGATTGCCGCCCAGCCGAACAACAGGGTGTTATTTTGCTTTGTGGTTAGCACCAGCTGCACAAGACCGCAGCGCATCGTGCAGGCGCCCTCGAGGTTGCGCGTACCTTGATCAGCTCCGACTCGATGGCCCTTGTGGCGATTGGAGAAGAGTCTTGGCCAGAAGAGCCGTTGCTCTTTTGCGGAGAATTGGCGTCGGAAGACGAGGAGGAGTCTGCCGCCATTGATGCTGGTGTTTGAGGGGGCCCGGGAAGCCGTCGTCGCGGGGTTGTTTGCGTCTTGTGAGCAGGCGAGATCAGGAATGGAGTTGCTCAGCTAGGACGCGCTGATGGCCTGTCCGCACGGGCGGGATTCCTTTCTTGGTTCTTTGGGGAACTCAGCCCGCGTTCTTAGTCATCCAGAAATTGCTTGGGCCTGTTTCTGACCAAGATTCGGTGCCCCGCGACAGCAAATCAATCAAACGCCCCGCCACCGACTCAATCAACCCCCATCATCCTACCTAATTCAGGAGCGGCAAGTGCTTCCATTTAGAGGACCCATGCCTACGTTTCCTCCAACCTGCGCAGCCTCGATGATGCGGACAGACATGTATATGTATTCCAAACAATTCATTTAACATGCCTGGGCTTGCAATAGAGGAAAGAGATCTTGTCGGGATCAATGAAAATAATCCGCCAATTAGAAAGTCCGTTATCCTTACCAGCATATCAGCGTTTATCGACGAACACAACCAGCGTGCGAGACCGGTGGCCATGCCCCGCCAGCTCACCCGCCGGTTCGCGGTCCTTGGTACTAGTGATGCATTCCCAGCAAAGCTCGCATTCTAGGTATGTACGTGCACAACGGCAGTCCGCGGCGGATTCCACTTGTTGTTTTGCCCAGCGATTTCTTCCATGTGTTCGCTGGGCGCACGGCGCGGAGAAATCGTACACCATTGCCATGTAAGTTTCACCGTGTATCTAAACCGCCCAAAAAGTTCCCACGCCAACACTTTTTAGGCGGTATTAGGCGGTATTAGTTGATTTTTTTCCATTTCGAAAGAAGGAATTCCTCCTTTGATACGGTTCCTCCCATTCTTTTTTCTCCATCCGCCAAAGGCTTTCATGGTGGATTTTTTGACCTTGGAGGGGAAAGACCCACTGTGAAACTCACAGTGGGTCTGGAGTATGTGAACACGGCAGCCCGGCAGGCGACGCGGGGAGGGGTGGGTTTAAAAAAAAAAAAAAAAAAAAAAAAAAGGCATGCCGGGTGAATGGATTGCCATTCCCGACCAGGTTCAGGGTTCTAAGCTGGAGGTGGATCAGCGCGGAAGTCGTACGATACTCGCAGCCCATGTCGCAGGGGGTTGGTAGGGTCGGTATCAAGACTTGGAGGTGGGGCTCAAAAGAAGCGCCCAAGCCCGGCCCCAAGCAATGCGAACGACACGGATGGAAGCCTAGCCAAACGCCGGGCGGAAGAAACACACTCGACCAGCTGGTAGCCTGTCCTCGGTACGGATATGCTACCCTGCACACAGGCCGAGTCGCAGCGTCTTTTACGACGGATTAAAGAGATACGGAAGGGAATGGGCAAGCGGTAAAAAGTACGCTTCTATACGAGCTATGTCGTATGCTTCCGTTTTGTGCAACTGGTGCCACCGATGGCCACTTGGCCTCGCATCGAAAATGGGTTGGATTCTCGGGCCCCATGAGTCGTGATGCCAAAGCCGTCATCAGCCCAGCTGAGCCCAAGGGCTAGACCATGAAGAACCAAAGCTCCAAGCCAAGCTCCCCTGCTCGTGCCAACCAACTGGTCCGCAATGCTAGTCGTCAGAGAGACGGAGAACAAGAAATGAGTGCCTCCTCAGGTATCACGCGGTGTGACTTCGGACTTCGGCTTCTTTGACGTCACAGAGAAGTGCTCCCTGCACGTATGTATCCGTAGCGAGAAGATGTGCAAGTCCTTCAGGTCTCATAGGGCAGTCCTACCGAGACAGGGAGGGGTGGAGGCAAGCAAAAAAACCAGAGCAAGAGAGAGGAAGGTCAGTTTCCCGGTACCTACATCGGGTACTTCCAAAGTAGCATTGAAGGACGAGGTAGTTTCTCGGCTAATGATACACCTATTGTCCACACGGAGGCTAGGCAGCGGATTTGATGGGAAATGCCAGTAAGGATGTATGTGGTGGTAAGCACTTGGTACCTAGGCTGAGGAAAGGCTGGGAGATATTGGATGCCAAAGGAGCAAAGCGGAAGGGAGAAGAAAAAAAGAGACGGACGCTATTGGCAACATGGGAAAAGATCTCCCTCGGCTCTGTCTCGGGGCAAAAAATCGATTCGGCGGTCGAAATTTGCATCCGTATTATTATCGCCGCGCGTGTGGCTGTCAAGCCATTTCGCANAAAAAAAAAAAAAAAAAAAAAAAAAAAAAAAAGGAACAAAGCACAGCTTCTAGCAGGCGTCCGCCCTAGCTGGGCAGTGGAGACGCCAACGGAGGCGGGTGTGGGCCGATCAAAGGTTGGGTTGGTGGATGCAGCCTGGGCTGCACATCCCTGCTAGCCCAGGCCGCCGTTGTGGTGTATCGTACGTTTTTTTGCGATTTTTTGTTTCCCATCGCCCCTGACCATGACACCCTTCAGGGATCATCGCGATCTCGGCTGTCCGGGGGCGCACAGAGAGGAGGCTATTGGAGGGCTGCAGTCCTTTCTCTCATCCCAGCCAGGGCTAGGTGAGGTGGGTACCTACTTGCCTAGGTACGTATCGGTACTGCATGCCGTCCGTCTTCCACCCCGCCGTGAGACACAGTGCAAACCGTCCGGGTCTAGCCCCTTGCACGACAGGCAGAGGCTGCAGCCATTTCGGCCATTTCGGACGGAACAGCCCACTGCGAAGAGGGTAGGCACACGGTGCGGGCTGGCCGCTGACACGTACGGATTCTGACGACGCACAGTGGGGCCGGGGTGAGGACCACAGCCAAAAAGAAGTACCAGTCAGCGCGGGCGGCGACAAACATCGAATCCAGGCAGGGTAGCGACGAAGCAGGAGCCCGGAATTGGGTCCAGTGTGGAATGGATTTTTGCAACTTTCCGATGGCCTGCCCGCCAAGGTAGCCACGCCCTCGTAGCGTTATCCGTGGGTGACGGCCAAGACCAAGCAGGCAAGCCCTGTCCAGCAGGCGGGCATCTGCGCTCCCATTTTCCATCGTCACCCTTCTCGCCGTTCTCGTCGACTTACTTGGGTACTTGACAACTTGGACTCCAAGACCCGTTCGTTTCCACGTCAAAGAACGGGGCGCTCTCGGCAACGTCCCTGCTTTGCCCGTCCCTGCGCGCGCGGCTCCCCAAGGACTTGTCGAGGCGTATTCTCGTCTGCCCGGCACTGCTCTTCCGTCCCTCCCACTGCCTACTTGCCAGGGACCTCAACTTGACCTTGTTCTGTCCCGTCTCCTCTTCCCCCAAGCCCACGCCCTTTCCTGCCTGTCGTGTGTACATCTAAGCTGTCCTCCCCGCTTCTCACCAGCCAACCCACTCCCGGCCGACTCTGGACAGCACACGAAACAGCTTTCTCATCATCCTGCTGCTTTCCCCTTCATCCGCCTCCCGAGAGAAGCATCGACGGCCAGCCTCCCGATTGCTCCTCGCAGACCTTCCGCGCCGCCGCCAACCTGGCCTGACAGTGACGCTTTATCCTGTCGTGGCGCATTGACTGTTGGGCTGTAAGAGCAGCGTTGTCCGCGTCTCACCCGCCGGGGCGATATAAACACTCTTAGCCTACCTATCCGGTTGAGAAACTACCGCCTAAATCGACAACACAACTCGCCGTGCTCTCTTGCATCTTCCATTTCCGGGAGAAACCTAGATCGCAGTCGTTACTGCGGCCTGTGTCCGACCAAAGGTACGTCCGATGAACTGTGAGGGCATAGTGGCCTCGCTTCCCCGTCTCGAGGCACGTGTCGTCGCATTCCCAGGTCCTGCCGGATGCGCCCATTGAGGGGCATCGGATCCGTGACAAGTCGGGCAGACAGTCGGGGCGGTGACATGGATGGCATCCCGAAGATCAGCTGGCAACTGGTGCTCCGTCGGCCCGAAACAAGAAAGAGGGGGAAAAATAAATAAATCAAGAGGAGGAATATGCGGGCGCATACGGCGGACGAGCTGGAGAGCGGCGACAGGAAGGCTGCTTGTACCAGTACGAACGGCCGTTTGGGGTACAGGATCGCGTAATGCGGGACAACCTGTCGTATTTTCCCCATTTGCCCACTTGGGATCGACCTGGCAAGCTGCCTGGCCTATCCCGCTGCGGGCCTTCCGTTCGGTGGTGTGGGCTGGGGATGCCATCGAGATCTGTCCACCTACCTGCCTGTCATCTTATCCGGCGCCCGGCGATGTGACGGCATCCGAGAGTCGGGTTGGAGGAGATACCCCTCACAACGGAACCTAATATTGACAGGAGACCGTCTCCCTTGGCTCTAGCTGAAGGCGCGCGCGCTCTATCTCTCGAGTCATAAAAGACACTCCCACCTCGTCGCCGTCGGGTCTCTTTTGGGAGCCGTGTGGCCGCATTCTGCTCTCGGAGTCGGGCACGGACCGCGTGCTTTTTCTGGCAGCGTTCCCCCGAACCGAACCGAACCGGCCACCCGCGCGTTCCCTGGGTCTCATCGGCTACCCACTACTCTTTTCATTTGGGACGTGTCGATCCGGGCCCCCGGCGGCCCCGCGACGCGATGTCGCAGTCACTTGGGGAGATTTTCGGGGAGCTTGGTATCTCGCAGTACCTCGATGCCTTTGTCGACCAGGGCTTCGACACATGGGACACTATCTTGGATATCACAGAGTCGGACCTGTAGGTTGGACCTCTACCCGGCTGCCTAGGAGAAGAACCGCCACCTAACTGTCTACGTCAGGGACGCACTCGGCGTGAAGCTGGGCCATCGCAGGGTAAGCCTTTCATGTCCGCTGCGGCAGAGATGGACATGTCCTATGCTGCAACCCGCGGCGGGTGTGTGTTGCTGGCTGACAAAACTTGCGCCCTTCTCTAGAAGCTGCAGAGGCGAATCGCCAACTCACGAGGAGTCGCTCCGGAAGCGGCGCTGGCTTCTCCAACTATATCTCCGACACAGCGCAGCCTGGAAGAGCAACAACGGCAGGATGCGCACCGGGCTGAAACGCCTCGGGCGGATGCAGCTGCCGGTATCGTTACCAAGCGCAAGTACAGGCGACATCCAAAGGCAGACGAGAATGCTCCAGAACGGCCTCCCTCAGCATATGTGCTGTTTTCGAACAGTGAGTACTAGCGCGCTGCTGTCCCGAACCACCCAAATACTGATCGTGGCGACGCCTTGCTGACTGGCCACACTGATCAGAGATGAGAGATGATCTCAAGGATCAGCATTTGACCTTTACCGAGATCGCGAAGCTGGTAGGCGAGCACTGGCAAGCTCTAGCGCCTTCAGAAAAGGAGCCGTATGAGACCCAGGCCCAGACGGCCAAGGACAAGTACAACCACGACCTGGCAGAGTATAAGAAGACTCCCCAGTACAAGGAGTATCTCGCGTACCTGCAAGACTTCAAGTTGAAGCACGCCGCACCCTCGGGGGAGAAGGAGAACCTCAAGCGGGTCAAACTATCCGAGGGGGGCGCTTCGCCATGCCACCCATCAACTCAGCGCAGGGCTCGGAGCCACACGACACCGGCCGGTGGCAGCAGCACCGCCAGCAGCAGCGTAGGCGGCGCCGGCGCCGGCAGCGAAGGACGCAAGACCAGCGAGCCTCCCCCGGGGTCAAGAGATCAGAGGGTAGGATCCGTCGCCAGCGTTCCCGAGTACGGCTCCTCGACCAACTATCCGATCGATCGGTCCTCAGTCGAGCGCTCTCCGTCTCGCAGCTCCAGCCCACACGAGGGCTCGGTTCATCACGCGCCCTACTCAAACCCCAACGCGCCATTGATGATCGACGGCCACGCGCAGTATCAACACACGCCTCAGCAGCAGCAGCACCACACCCTACCGTCATTGAGCAATATCCTGGAGAACCCGGGTCAGGGCGAGGAGGGCCGAGGCGGCTTCAACCCTTTCCAGGGCGGCTCGCCAGCCCTCCATGAGCATCACGCGCCACCATTGAAGAAAGAATTCTCGTCGGGTGCCAGCCCATCGTCCTCGGCCGCCTCAGTCTGCCACCCCCGCACCCCGGTCGAGGGCTCACTGCCGATACATCTGCTGCTGGTGTCGGGACAGGGTAAGGCAGGCGCCGTTCCTAGCCTCGAGCAGTCGGCGATGGGCAGGCCTTTAGAGCGCAGCAACCCTCTCAAGCGCTCGGCCTCGCCCGAATCGAGACCGTCGTCGCTGCTCCACTACGCCCACCACCAGCACCTCGCGAGCGATTCCTTGATCAAGGCACAAGGTATAACAACACCGAAGCCGTGGCGTGCATAGGAGAAGCTGCTCACGGGACGAGCACGAGGAGGAGGAAAGGCAGACAGAACAGCGATGCTGACCAGACGCGTCACGCCTCCGGCATAGGCTACTTCCCTGCACCCATCCCTCCATACCACCACCGCTCGCCCGACGGCCACATGCCGTCCAAACTGCCCGGCTTCCCGAGCTTCGACGGCATGACGGCTTTGTTGAAGGCCGGCGAGATCGTGAACCGTCAAGCTCACTAAAGTGCTTGCTCTTTCTTCTACATATTTTACGCCCTCATCTATTTTTGCTTTTATACATACCCACCAATCATGCTACTGCGTTGCGGCATTCTCGGCTGATTTTTGGGAACTTGTGGTGCATCTCTCTTTAAAAACCCACTTTTTGCATGACGGAGTTTGGGGGATGGTGGAATTCACATGATACCTGGCATCTATGCCGCTGAGAGATGGTGCACGAAGGGGCATCCGACGCTATCTTGTACTCATTATGCTATTATGTCTATTGTCTTTTTTTTTCTCTTTTTTTTTTATTCTGGGCTCTTCTTAACAATCTTTGTTGGCGAGCTAGCCTAGCCAACGAGCCGGGCATATATGTACAGGTGTACATGTTGCACATTTTACAAGCCAAGATTTTACCCGCGAAGCATTGTTCATTCATGTGAGCCGGCTCTACACGTCCTAGCTAGTGCGTTGAAGTACACTGGTAGACGAGCAATGGATCGGTATGATATGAAGCTGTGATCAAGAAATGACTAGGACAAATGGCCAAAAAGCCTCGTTTCCTCACCCACGACCGTTTAACGGTGCCCTGTTGCGTCTTGTGCTCCCCATTTCGCCTCTGATGCCTTTTTGCATCGGCCATAGAACCCTTTCTTTGAGTCGCGGTAATCCGAATCCCAGCTCGCTCTCTTCCCGAGCCTAGTCAGCTTTTCAATAGCTTCTGGTGGCTCGAATAGCCCGGGCTGTCCGCCGATTTACTCCCTAAAACAAAGATAGAGTCGCAGGCCGGTGGGGAGGTTGTTGTCGGCGATAGGTGGTAGCCGAAAGACAATCGATTGAGCACGCGCACGGACAGATATTTCGGCTGTGCCCTCGCTGTCACAGACAGGTAGTGTGGGAAAGTGATATTCGATGAGCACACAGCAGGGGAAAGAAGTACAAAGCGAAAGCCCATTCATCCATCTACCCAGCCAATACTGTCCATCCGGCACGGGGAGAAAAGAGAGACCAAAAACAAACAGAGTTAGTCAACCACTAGGTAAACGCCAGAATGGAAATGCCCAAAGAGAGAAATAACCAGGTAGAGACAAGGCGAAAACAAAAAAGAAAGCAACAAAACTCCCCAGCCTGGTGGTCGTCCAAAACCCTTCAACAGCCGGCCGTCATCGTTAACATGGGCTTTTTTAAGCAATCACAGATCCCTGCTCAAAGCATCAAAGCCGAGATGGGATACTAGTAGGAATAACCGTAATAAAAATAAAACCAAAAAAAAGAGAGGAACAGGCAATGCGAGCAAGTGGTATAGTAAGAATTAGGTGCATAGTAGCCATCGTGTATTTTGGATACCCCGCAACCCAGGACGGATAAGAAAAAAAAAAGAAAAAAAAAAGGACTCAAAGGGGGAATAAATGAGAAAGAGAGAGTGAGCAAAGATCGGTGCAAAGACGACGGCGTTAGCTGCGCTTTGAGCAATCACTGCACACGATGTCGTGTGACTATCTTAGCCGCTGTGCGATCGAAGGAGCTGTAACGAGCACGGGACGAAAAAGAAGGAGTCCCCGAACGTCAGCTTTTATTAGACGAAACTGGATTCGGAGAGAGCGCTACGTGCCCTTTGGATGGGATCGTCCTCATCGGCAGTCAACAGCGCGGGGCTGTCGAGGCCACCCGACAAGGACTCCGCCGTCGTGACGGCCCGGTGGTGCAGCGGCGGCCGCATCGCGACCGATCGCGACGGGTCCGGCGAGGGTCCGCCCTTGTGCTCTGCGTGCCTAACGAGCTCAAGCTCGCGCTCCCGGTTCTGTTCGAGCAGGGCGCCGCCGAGGGTGGCACACTTCAGAATCGTCTGTATCAGGTGGTTCTGCTGCAGAGGCTTGGAGAGGTACTCGTCCATCTGCGCCTCGATGCACTTCTCGCGGTCGCCCATCATGGCATGCGCCGTCAGAGCGATGATGGGCGTCCTCTGGCTGCCCAAGCTTCGCTCGTACTCGCGGATCTTTGCCGTCGCCTCGAAGCCACCCTGTGTTTGTTCCTCCATGTCAGCGCACCATGAAATCATGCATCACGCAGCAGGCAGCACAGAGACGAAAAGTCTGCCGTGCCCTGAGCGGCGTGAGGAGACAAGGGAGGGAGGGAATATCAAATGTACCATGACAGGCATCTGCACGTCCATCAGGATGACGTCAAACTTCTTTGCCTTTACCGCCTCAAGAGCTTCCTCGCCGTTGCTGACAACGGTCACGACGTGATGGTACTTCTCGAGGATCTTGACGGCCAGGCGCTGGTTGACAGTGTTGTCCTCGGCCAGCAGGATGTCAAAGGACTTTGTGTTGTCGGCCAGCGACGGCGTCGCGCGGTTCTCGAGCGCCGGCACCATGCCGTTGCCCAGGTCGATCAGCTTGCAGGGAGTAGTCATATACGACGTAATGCCCAAATCCAAGCACGACTTGAGGCTGACGTGAACAACTGGGGCGAGCAGGACGATGGGCAGGTACTTGAAGTCGTCGATGCCGCGCAGGCGTCGGGCGGTGTCGATCGAGTCGACCACTATGACGTCGTACGGCGACGTGCCCTTGCCGCACGCCTTGGTCAGGGCGTAGTGCTGCTCGGTCTCGATCACGATGGGCTGCAGACCGAGGGCGCCCAGCATGGTGGCCACCTGGGAGCCGTGCCCGGTCTTGCCTTTATCAATAAAGAGCACCTGGTGTCCCTTATACGGCTTGAGCTGCTTCTCGATGAGCATGATGTCGCTGCCGGCCAGGCGGACGCGGCAGGTGAAGTAGAAGGAGCTGCCCTTGCCGTACTGGCTCTTGACCCACACATCGCCGCCCATCAGGTTGACGAGGCGCTTCGATATGGAAAGCCCCAGACCGGTGCCGCCAAACTTGCGCGTCATGGAGCCGTCGGCCTGCTGGAACGTGTCGAAGATGAGATCGAGCTTGTCCGACGGGATGCCGATGCCCGTGTCGGAGACGACGAACTCGATTGCGTACTGGCCCGTGCCGCACGCCATGCCGGTGGTGGCCTTCTGGATGGTCAGGCTGACCTCGCCGTGCTCGGTGAACTTGATGGCGTTGCCGACGAGGTTCAGGATGATCTGGCGCAGGCGGAACGAGTCCCCGATGACGTGGTCGGGCACGGAGCTGTCGACGCGGTACGTCAGGTCCAGGAACTTCTCGTTGGCCTTGACGGCCAGCGTCTTGAGCGCGTTGAAGACGGTGCCCCGCAGCGTGTACGGTATCTCCTCGATCACCATGCGCCTGGCCTCGATCTTGGACAGATCCAGAATGTCGTCGATGATGGTCAGCAGGCTGTTTGCAAGGCTGTTTACGATGTTCAACATTTCCCGCTGATACTGCGTCAGATCCGTGTCGAGCGTCAACTGCGTCATGCCGATGATGCCGTTCATGGGTGTCCGAATCTCGTGCGACATGTTGGCCAGGAACTCCGACTTGGTCTTGTTGGCCAGCTCGGCCGCCTCCCTGGCCTGCGTGTTTCTCTGGATGCTGTCGCGCAGGTTGTAGACCATCTGGTTGATCTTGCGCTTCAGCTCGTCCATCTCGCCCGAGGCCTCCACCTCGACGAGCTTGGTGAAGTCGCCGTCCGTGGCCGCGTTGGTGATGTCGCCGAATGCTCTCACTTGAGCAGTCTTTTGGTGATTGTTTCGCACGGTTAGCATCCCCGCTTGCATGCAACCAACGTCTGACGCCATGTATATCAGGAGTTCCATACCAGGTTGTTCGCCATCGTGTTGACGTCGGTCGTAATCTCCTTCCACCTGCCCTTGAGTCCAGCAACGTCTGCCTGGCCGCCCATGATGCCGTCGACGCCGACGTCTTTGGCGACCCGCTGCACTTCGTTACAGAAGATGGATAGACGGTCCACCATGTTGTTGATGGTCTCTTTGAGAATCAGTATCTCGCCCTTGGCCTCGACATCGATCTTGCGACTCATGTCTCCGTTTGCAATCGCCTGCGTCACCGTCGAGATTCCTCGGACCTATTGGTTTTGAGTTTGCTGAATTAGCCAGGGCTCGTTCGATCAAAGTCGCGGGGGTCCACCTCAAAGCAACATCAAACCGGACGTCTCGGTATCGGACGACGCGATGTTCTTGCGTGCATAGGCGGGTGCAATTAATTGTTGGGATGGCAGGACCATCTCTAGCTCTCGCCTGCAGTCTGTCGGTTCATTCAACTCATGTGCACGTACCTGCGATGTGAGATTTCCGGCCATGGTGTTGACGTTCTCGGTGAGGTCTTTCCATTTGCCCTCTACGTTTTCGACCTGGGCCTGACCGCCCAGCGTTCCATCTGTGCCTACTTCACGAGCCACTTTGCTGACCTCGAATGCAAAGGTGCCGAGACGGTCCACCATGGTGTTTATGGTGTTTTTGAGGTCCAGGATCTCTCCCCTGACCTCAACCGTGATCTTCTTGGTAAGGTCGCCCTTGGCCACGGCGCTCGTGACGTTTGCGATCTCTCGCACCTGGGTTGTGAGGTTCATGGCCATGCCGTTGACGTTTTCCGTCAGGTCGCGCCATGTGCCCTGCACGTCGTGGACGGTGGCCTGGCCGCCGAGCCGGCCCTCGGTGCCGACCTCCCTGGCGATCTTGGTGACCTCGCGAGCAAACTGCTGCAGCTGGTCCACCATGGAGTTGATGGTGTTCTTGAGCTCAAAGATCTCACCGCGGCACTCGGCCTGCACCTTCTGCGTGAGGTCGCCCTTCGCCACGGCGGTGGTGACCTTGATGATGTCCCGCACCTGCGTGGTCAGATTATTTGCCATGGCGTTGACGTTGACCGTCAGCTCGTTCCACATGCCCTTGACGCCCTCGACGTCGGCCTGGCCCCCGAGCATGCCCTCGGTTCCCACGTCCCTAGCTACGCGGGTGACCTCGGATGCGAATGTGCGCAGCTGGTCCACCATCGTGTTGATGGTCTGCTGGAGCTGTAAGATCTCTCCCTTTGCCGGCCGCTCGATCTTTTGTGTCAGGTCGCCGTGGGCAACCGCAGTTGTGACCGAGGCGATTTCGCGCACTATTTGCCGGCCCTGTTAGATGTCATGTTCCCGGGCCCCCACACTACCCCAAGCCAACGCGGGTGACCTTGTGCGTCTGCGCTGTAATGCGTTTGCGCTTACCTTGGTCCGTCAGGTTCTGGGCCATTATGTTCACTGCGATTCGAGACGCTGTCAGCAAGGCTCCTGTGGCAAGCATATGATGATGCTGCGGCTGCGGGAGGGGATTCGTGCTCACCGTTGTCTGTCAACTCCTTCCAGGTTCCGTCGACACCCTCGATCTGAGCCTGGGCGCCCAGAATACCTTCGGTGCCGACCTCACGGGCAACCCGCGAGACTTCACTAGAGAAAACCTGGAGTTGGTCCATCATGGTGTTGAGGGTTCGTTTGAAGGTGGTGATTTCAGGGTCCATCTCGACCGAGTTGAGGCGAACTTTCTTGGACAGATCACCGAGAGAAACAGCCGTAAGGATCTCCCCGATTTCCCTAAGCGCCTTCTGGAAGGCCTCGTTCGCCTTTTGGTGTTTCCATAGCTCCCTCTCCAGCGTGGCTACGCGCTCCTGCTCGATCATGGCCAGAGCCTTCTCCTGCAGCTGCTTCTGCTCGAGGAGCTGGGCGTTGACGCCGGCGAGCTCGGCGCGCTGGCTGTCGAGCAGCTTCGATTGGTCGTCGACATGTTCGCGCAGGCCCTCGAGGTCCTCGTCGGTGATTGCGTTGACTTTGGGCGTGCGCACCTCGGGGAAGCCGTTCTTGAGAGGAGCTCCGCCCTGCTTGGACTGGACCGAGCTGCGACTAGAGCCCACGGAACTCGGGGAGGATATTCCATCGTCGCCGAAGATGGAGTGGACCGTCTCGTTGGGGGTGTCGGGGAGGTTCGTGGCGGCGACAGAATTGGCCCTCGTCTCGAGCTGCTGAATACGAGTAACCAGGGCGGCGAGCTCCCGCTCCAGGGCCTTCTTCTCGGGCGAATCGAGGCCTGGGAGCTTGACGGGCGCCGACGGCCTGTCGGGAGCGTTGGAGTTGGTAGCAAGCCGCTGCACAAGGGCCGCCACGGCGGCCAGCGTTGAGGCGTCGTCCGCGGGCATGGTGCGCACGGGCGTTGGCTCGCGTCGAACCGCCAGTGTGCGGCGTGCCCGAGGGGCGATGTAAAAAAAGAGAAAAAGGGAAAAAAGCGACAGAAAAGCCCAGAGCAGCAAAACGGCAGGTGCTGGGAAGGTAAGCTAGGGTAGCCGAGACAGGGAAGTGATTGGGGACATAAACAATGCAGCTGGCTGGGAAAGAACCCAAGTCAGTGATGCGACGGCAGCCCAAACGATAGTGACGGTAGCCTCATGGATGGATTGGTAGGCAGGTCAGGTCGCGGGGAGGAAGGGATGGAGGGGCTGAGGTATGGGACGGCAGGTAAGCTAAGGTACGGTATCCAAGCAAGAAGAGGCAATATTTAGAATTAGAAGCAAGAGAGGGCTAGAGGTGGTAAACAGGGCAAAAACGGTTAGATGCGCCAGGTTGGTGCAGGCGTCTGGGCGCGATGGATTTCAGGGTTAGAATCGCCGCTCCCGCGCTACTGCTAGGTGGTCGTCGGCGGGGAGAGAAGAGCGCAGGCGCATTCGAAAGCCAGGCTGCGGCCCGATATTGCAGTCGTAGTAGTCGTCGAACGAGCAATCGAGGCGGGACAAAATCGGGCGGCACGAGGCGTGTGTAAGTGTGTCGCCCGCAATTGAAGTCGAGACCAGGACCGCCCCACGGTGGAGCAATGCACAGGCAAGTCGCCTTCAATCGATGGGCCGGCAGGATGGAGAAAGAGGCAGGCGAGGCGACAGGGGTTATCAACAGCAGGCACAGGGGCTAGGCGACAACGAGACGTGCCCAACCATTGGCTGGCGATGGAGGGGAAAGACAGGGCGCAGAGGATTGCCGTAGGTCGGATTCGGTTTGGTAGTACTGGCTAGAGTCAAGGAGGACAGCAGGTCGGCAGAGGTCGGTTTCTTTGCAAGACCCAGCCCGCCGATCAGGGCTTTGTTCGTTATTACCATAAAACACCGAAGGCAGCGCCCAAATGTGACGGCAAGACAAAAACTAAACCACTGGCAGAAAAAAGGGTGGAGGCAATGGACTAGGAGGTACTATGGATGACGGCGGCGAGCGTGGTCTGGTTTGAACAGCACCGATTCCAACAAACGGTGCCAGGAATTAGTCGCCCTGCGGACCAGGCAGGTTCGCTATGAGCGCGACCCATTGGGAAGCCATTCGCATCCTCCTTCAGCATTGGACTCAGATGACTGGGGCCCCGACGAACGGCGAGGCAGCCAGAGCCGTTTCTGCTGATCCTGGCCACGCCAAGCTGCAAGCACCCATACTCCGTGGATAGCCAACATTCGTACGGTGGGTGGCAGACTGTGTCTTCCACACTGCACACACGCACCTTGTTTACTTGCTCCTCCCATTTTTTGGCCGAGGTGCTCGCGCGAACTCCATCCATGAACCAGGTTCAATCAAGAACTTAGATGGAGCCGGCAGGTACAACTCTGAGAGGGAGCGCACGAACGACAGGTCACAGAGACAGTGCCAGCGAGGCAACCAAGCCTGATTCGTACCCGTTGAGCTGAGCCGAGGCCGCCGTGGACGTGTGGGCGCTGCGCCCTCATCCCTGCGCGCCGCCCTTGTTTCCAAGACGGTTCTCTGGCCCAAAAAGATGAAAGATCGCCCGTCTACCTCAAGTCTATTACCACGGGCGCTCGTGGTTGGCTGCGTCTGGGTTGGCAAAATGCAGACATCCGTCACCGGACGGCGGACAGTGCGCTACCGGAGCTGTCGACTCGGGGCCACGGAAAGCTCCTGCTACTTCTTCTTCAGGGGTCGAAGCTACCGCCACCGCCCATGGACGGATGTTTGTGCATCTTGCATCTCTCGATGGTCTCGCCAGGGATGCGCAACGACAAATCCCCACCTGCTGCTGCTCCAATATCCAGTGCGCCGTCACGCTGTTCGCGTCAAAATACGAAAGCCTCGCACGTCCGCCTCCCCGCTTATAAGCAGCGGTGGAACTGTTATGGGCTAGGATGCTTCGCGCAGGGGGTCTCGTCCCACCCAGACGGATCGCTGTCCCGTCTGTGATTCCGCGGGATGAGTGACTAGGTACGCTCTTTTTTTGTTGCGCATTCAGCCGGGATGAATATAGCACCAGAGGCATGGGGCAACGGGAGAACGGATGAGGAGGCGGGATGGACGTCTCAATCGGTTGTTGGCACCGACATGTCGTCCGATTCATAAGCAGACAAGGCAAATGGATGGTTGACGGTGAGCCCGTTTCCAGATGTGGCTGGCTGCCCACCACCCGATCCCGTTTTCCGTTGATCTGCTGATCCACAGCACAGCAGCGGCGCTAAGCCCAGGGACTGATGCGGCACCGGACTTTTAGGATCGTCGCCAGAATGTCTCGCGCCAGGGACGCTCTCCCCGAGAGGACAGCATCCATGTCCCATCTTCGTTTACTGGATCAACAACCGCACTCTGGCACACCGGCATAGGCGCTCTAGCCTGCAAATGAACCTGAATCCACAATCCGCCCCTGCCCGCTGTCACTGAATCGAAGTAGCCTTTAGGCATGGTCAATAGATTCACATGCCCGGCAAAAGGCAGAGAAGAACTCAGGCCTTTGTCGCGCACCCTACACACATGAGGGACTGGGGCGGATTACCCATTTTTGCCACCCGCCGCTACCGCCAATCGCAGCGCACAAGCGTGCTCCTCCTACGTGCCTTGACACCTGGGAGAGCGATCGACATGAACCTTAAGACTCAAAACGACGGGCCTTTGTGCCCAGCCTGGACCAGAGTTCCCGCTGTCGTGTGTCCTGAAATCTGATTCGAGAGCATCTTTTGACATGAACTGGCCTTTGAGGAGAGCCCACATGCCCACATGAGCCCCTTTCAGCATCCCCGACAGGATTGTCGCTAAGCCTGGGGGTAGGACGTGCGGCCCCTCCACTGACGTCAGTGGAGGGGCTTGCGAAAATGAAGGGAGACGAGAAAAAAAAAAAAAAAAAAAAAAAAAAGAGTGAGAGAGGGAGAGAAAAAGTGGAGTGAGAATGAGATCGAAGGATGCCGAAGAGCAGAAAAAAGAGGGCCAGGCATGATTGGACTAGGTGTCGGGTACCCCTTGAGCTCCCTAATCATACCCTCTCATTTCTCACCGATTTTAATGATTTTTTTTTTCTCTCCGTGGTGGTCTCGAGCGCTTCAAACAGTCCATGTGATGAGACTGCATTCAAGCGCAGCTGTATGTCGACGTGATTGGAAGCGACATGGGTGACGGCCCCAGCCCTCTGCAGCAGGCGACTGGATGGCTGGCCGTGACGCCTGTGGATACGGAGCGGCGCCCCGCACGAGTGAAAAACGGGTGGCAAGGGTGGGCAAGTCGTGAGACCGCTGATCTCTCGCAAAGAGATGTTTCAAATGGCCTGAAGGAGCACCCAGATCGCCCGCGTGCGGGACGCAGATGGGGAAAAGGGGGCTGAACACTGTTGATCGCCATGTTCTCGAGCGGAAATGCAAAAGGGGGGAAAGCGTCACCGCAACATGGACATGGCACTTCACAAGCAAGGGCTGCCGAAAATAGGTTCAAAGAGCCGGAGCCCCCTGCCGGCGGCATAGATGCCAGACGAAAGGCGGAAGGTGGGCTGGGGGAAATGCGCCCGATATCAAGTCCGTGGAGACGGGTGTGGCGAGGGGAGGCTGTCGAGCGTTGCCGCCCCATAAAATCAATTCCTGGCGGCCGGCTTGTCGGAGCCCTATCCCCTCTAGGTAGGCTCGCCGGAGTGCGACGCTGGCAGGGACGTTCCTATCGATTTTTAGACTGGCGCTCGGGTCGGCAACTTCGGCTCAGGTTACGCGGCAACTGTGCTGGGCGGATGGGTGGGTTCTGGGAGAGGCGAGACAGAAGTTGGGCACCCAGCCATTGTGGTGACATGGAATGGAAACCACAGCGAGACGTCTTGTCCTCGCCCTACGCGCAACCTCGAGTGCAACGTCCATGCCATCCACTTTGAACGCATCAGCAGACGGGTCGCAGTGTGCAGAGTTGCAGCAACGATTCTGCACAGACCATGGGCAGCTGCGGAGCTGTAGGTACCTAGCCAATGAGAACCAAGGCGCTAGAATAAAACAAATGCCGTCAACGGCGAGGTCTGCGAAGACATAGTCGGGTCTTTCAGGAGAGCCCACAGCCGAAACCACTGAACCCACTGAACAACCAGCAACCGTACAGCGCAAGCGCTGCAAAGCGGGGAGATGCAGGCACCAGGCAGTCGCCATCAGTCGGCCGACGAAGGACGAAAGGCCACGGGATTGATTCCCTCCAATTGGATGAGACGTTGCGCACTTCGGCCGGGTGGGCCCAGAGGTGGGGCACTGTCCAATCATTCGGAATAGGTGGGGACGCCAGGATGGCGATAAGCGATAGCGCGGTCGGCCGCTCGCAGCCGCGACGATGGTGACCAAAAAAAAAAAAGATTCGCCGGCCCGGACAACCCCTAGCACGCCGTGCGCCGAAAGCAGGAACAGGCAGGGCCTCCGGCCTGGAGCATCGTCGAGGCACCCAGCTAGATGTCGCTCCTCTCGCGCGTCGCGAGAAGGACCCTGAGCATCATGTCCGCCAACCCGCCCGCAAAAACCGTACCCATACCCCCTCGGGGCGTCGACTACCGCGGCAAGGTGGTGCTCGCGCCAATGGTGCGCTCCGGAGAGCTGCCCACGCGACTCCTTGCGCTCCATTACGGCGCGGATCTAGTATGGGGTGCGTGAGGCGTGAGGACGGGACGAGACGAGAAATGCGCATGCCGCGACGGCCTGCTGACGGCGCCCTCTCCCCCCTTTCTCTTCGCAGGACCCGAGACGGTCGACTACTCGATGCTCGGAACCACGCGCCGCGTCAACCCCACCACCAACACGATCGAATGGACGCGCCTCCCGTCCTTTGGCCAGAAGACTCCCCCCGCCGACGCCAAGGAGTCCATCATATTCAGGCTCCACCCGGAGCTCGAGGGCAGGCGCCTCATCTTCCAGCTGGGGTCGGGCGACCCGGCGCGCGCCGTCGAGGCGGCGCGGCTCGTGGCCGGGGACGTGGCCGGCATCGACCTCAACGCGGGCTGCCCCAAGCCCTTCAGCACGTCGGGCGGCATGGGCGCGGCGCTGCTGCGCGACCCGGACCGGCTGTGCGCCATCCTCGAGGCGCTCGTGCGCGACGTGGCCCCCGCGGCCCAGATCGGCATCAGCGTCAAGATCCGGCTGCTCGAGACGCCCGCCGAGACCGAGGCGCTGGTGCGCCGGCTCGTGGCCACGGGCATCACGGGCCTGACGGTGCACTGCCGAACCACGCCCATGCGGCCGCGCGAGCCCGCCATCCGCGGCCAGCTGCGCATGGTGGCCGACGTCTGCCGCGAGGCCGGCGTCGCCTGCCTCATGAACGGCGACGTCGCCGACCGCGACCAGGGCCTGCGCCTGGCCGCCGAGCACGGCGCCGACGGCGCCATGATCGCCACCACGGCCGAGCGCAACCCCAGCTGCTTCCGCGCCGCCGCCGACGGCGGCCCCGCCCCCTGGGACGAGGTCGTCGCCCGCTACGTCGCCATCTGCCTCGACACCCACAACCGCTTCGGCAACACAAAGTTCCTGCTCAACAACCTGGTCCCCGGCAAGCGGCCCGAGTTCCGCCTCATGCAGAGCACCAAGACCTACGAGGCCCTCTGCGGGGCTCTCGGCCTCGAGGATCTGGCGCAGCGAGCCCGCGACGTCGACGCCTGCCTCGACCTCGAGCCGCCCAAGCCCAAGAACGAGGCGCCCGTGGGCAAGGGCAGGAACAAGAAGAAGAAGACCGGCAACCCCGCTGCGCTGGCCTCGGGCGGCAACATGGCGCGGGCCAGGGACGCGGCCGCGAAGCCGCGCAAGGCCTTGTCGGAACGAGGCGTCGACGCTCCATCACAGGCAGAGCCAGAAGCGCCATCTCTGGACTGCCCAGAGCCGACGGCTCTTTCGGCATAGTTTTTCATCGTCGGGGCCTTTCCATTTCCTCGTTCTAGCGAACCATATTTTTTATTTGCATTCGCGCCGGCGTTTTTCGAGACTGGGTGGGATGGTATGCGGTGCATCAAGCCGACTGGGGCTAAGAAAAAGGACAATAAAAAGGTCGAGTTCTGGTGATCCTCACGGCACGCATATAGATAAGAGATACTGGCATTATTTACAGGCTTGCTTTTTGATGACTATTGAGTTCTTAAGCAAAAAGAAATGTCTTACGAAATGGGTATCCCTTTGGAGGAAGGTAAAAAAAAAAAAAGCATGGCTGCCGGAGTGTCCATCCATCGATGCCGCCGTAGGTACGCAGCTATCACCACAGCCATCCCTATACCCTCTTTCCCTGAGCAAGCAGCTCCGAGACCTTGGGCGGCAGCACCAGCGAGGTCCGGTCATTGCGGCGGTGGAAGTCGACCAGCGCGATCGCCGTCTTCTCGGGCAGGTCCTCGTGGACAAAGTGGCCCGCCTCGGTGAAGACCTGCAGGGCATATTTTCCTGTTTGTTTTCCCCAACACAAAAGTGATCAGTTGCTGCCCGGAGAGAGAGAGAGAGAGAG